>DWJN01002090.1:0-16049 GCA_018248895.1 Carystus phorcus | reverse complement strand
TAGCCTTCCTCTATAAATGGACTATCTTACACTAAAAGAATTTTTCAAATTGGTCCAGTAGTTCCTGAGATTAGCCCATTTAAACAATCAATCAAACAAACAAACAAACAAACTCTTCAACTTTATATATTAGTATAGATATAGATAATAATACGCTAATTCTAACCGTAGATGCCGTAATAAGGAACTTTTGCTATAAATGCTTTTTGAATAAGTCAGCCAACCAGTGAATCATTCACATTTGTTATAAAAGTTTTATTAACAAAATTGATTTCATTTACAAACGAGCACACCATAATGTCATTATGGTAAATCTACACACATAGTGCTTACCCAGGGAGTTAGCGTCGTTTTGTAGATCAAGAATAAAATACTAACATCGTATGTTAACTGGCTTTGCGAAACTGCTACAAAAATATTTCTCTTCCAAATACCCATAATTTAAATAAATAATAGAT
Source organism: Carystus phorcus (assembly GCA_018248895.1). Taxonomy (NCBI): domain Eukaryota; kingdom Metazoa; phylum Arthropoda; class Insecta; order Lepidoptera; family Hesperiidae; genus Carystus; species Carystus phorcus. The sequence continues at coordinate 15,591 of DWJN01002090.1, read as the reverse complement.
ATTCAAGCAGAATCTTACTGTCTTGCACCGTACCACAGACTGTATCGTTAGTATTTGGGTAAAATCCCCAGTGGCCTACAGAATACAGAAAAAGAAACAGTCCTATTGCATATATTAAATTTAATCTAAGCCTATGATTTTAAACTTAACTCTCGTCGATTAGCCACTTTTCTCCTAGGTTTTCTTCTAATGCCTTCAACCCATTACTTTGTCAATACATTGCACATCTCTCTTCCCATTACTCTTAAGGCCTAGAGTCTCCACCATGCTGCTCCAGTACGGGTTTCTTCTAATATCTACTGTAATTCATTGTGTGTGGTAAAAATATAGTTACAATTACGACGACTAAAAAGTTACTCAATTACGAATTCAATATAATTACAGTGAAACATGATAATTGTAAAATTACTCCAGAACGTTATTTTAAGCCTTCCGGTAATTTCGACTCGAAGTAGTTTAAGTTGAGCAAAAGTCAATTACGAATGCCATGTATTAAATATTGTTAAGAGCTGGCGCCTGTGTACAGGAAAAACCTCGTGTTGGGGTTCGTTCACGCCAAAACAAATTACTTTCCATGCATTTCCGGACTTCTTTTCATTTTAGTCCCTTAATATGTTTGGCGGCGGCTCGGCTGTGTTGGCGAAATCATACCACTGTACCAATTCGGTAGCCAAGTCTCTTTCAAATTCTCGACTCAGCGTCAGTAATAAAAAGAAAATAATACGCTTTCACAGTAAAATAAAAATAACACGCATGCAATATGTTGATTTTGTATTATGAATTTCCTTTATTGTCAGTATCCAATCTCGAAAAGTGTTTATAGCATATTGAAACGTAAACACGCTTTGGGTTATGTTGTTATTTATCGTAACGTCCATTGCATCTAAGGATTAAAAATAGCTATAAACTCTGTAGCAAATTATACATAGGTAGCTAAAGTTAGCGTAAGCGACTGTCTGCGAAAATATAAGATTTTGAAGAGGGAATTATTATATACTCGATTTCAATTAAATTGTACGAAATTTATTGTATACATAAGTATACATAAATTGTATAGTACATCGTTTAAAGTGGTAAAATGGGAATATGTTTATACCACTTTAAACGATGGATATTCAAAAATGCTTCCATACTGCTCACGAAAATATTAAAGAAACCTCAGTTTCGTGGTCCACTGCTGCAGGTTGCGTGTTGCCTGTTAATTTTATTAATTAGATATTACAAAATTAACAAAATCTCATAAGTTACTAATAGTGTAACTCTTCAACCATTCGTCCAAGGTTAACATTCTGAGGTAATATTCCTATCCGAATGATCTAATTCATTTATAGTAAATTTTTATAATTCGAAACAATTCTTATGTAAATATATATTGATGTGGTTAACGAAGTTTTATAAATGTATAGTAAAAGAAAACGTTATATTAAAAGTATTTGATTCTTCGAAAATATATATTGTGGTTTTAAATTAACAGCTTAACGGAATAATATAAAACAACCAGTCATTACCTTGCTGTGCTATTGCCATTCTGGCATCTAAATGTTTGTTATTTTACTAAGCAAAGAAGAGATATATCCATTTTGTACCTTAGCATTGAACTAAAACTAAATATATTTAATTATTTTTTATTGTGTACGTCATTTGTCGTCGTCAATCTTAAGTATCTATTCTGAGAATCTATTAAGCCCCAGAAAAGTAACATACAAAATTGGCTAAGTAAGGTTTTATTTAAATGATCTCAGTACAACGGAATCAATAATTTATATTATGTAGTATTTAAGCTTATCGCTGTCGTTCTAAGACTGGAGATTGAAGTATGGAAAAATATGTATATTTTATATTTGTTTAAGTAAATGAATAAACGAAGTGCTACAGTTGTTCTGAATCTACGTACTTTAAATACTTTATTTTCAAACATTTAAATTTGAATTAAAAGCTGTAAAACCGGAATAGTCTTGAATTATAAGCGGAGTTATGTATGCAAATAGGTTCCATTTAATATTGCTGGGAGGAGGTAGAGGCAAATCTTAACGTAGCGAGTCCATGAATCCATATAATCGATATGGTTGTTAGAACGATGCGAAGCCGCTCCATAATTATAGCATTAACGACATGCAGGCCCTGAAATGGACAAAACACGCCAGCAGCCAGGGGGACCGTTGTGGAACTCCGCGGAAAAATACTGTTTCTTTATTTGGCGCAAACATGGCTACTTATTTTATAGAAATTCCACATTTACACGTTTTTATCACGAGGAAACCCGCAATCAAACTTTTAATGATTCGGAGAATGACGTTTAAACAGGGAATCAATATTCAATTATACGAGTACCATAATAACTATAACGCCTTTAATAATAAACCCTATAATGTTCCTTGATGTTGTTAATTTATTATGTACCGTTTAATTAAAACATTATTAATATTTCTAGAACAACATTTAAATTAACAAAGTTTTACAAATACTACCTCATGTTATTTAAGTACAGTCGACAAATGCTATAAGCTATTTACATACAGCCCGAATGAAAAGTATAATTAAATGCATTATCGCATAAGCGTTTCTGTTCGGTCCTTACTAATTGTTACTTTAATTAATTCTAATTGCTACCCGACTAAATAATTGCGCTCGCACAAGTGTAATAATAATCCTATGAGAACTGGTGGGCGGTTAGGTTAGCTTGTCTCATCGTTTATGGGTTTACGAAGAGCGATATATTTTTTTTTAATCTACAACTTAAATTATTATTCACAGACTGATTTTATCACTGGTTTTAGCAAAGAAATAATCCTGCAGGCTGATATACCATTTGCAAAATGGTTTAAAAGGTCATAAGATATTAAATACAGACTTTATTTGTGATCATTTATAAATGACTAATGTTTATAATTATCTTAACTAAAGAGTGTTCCAGCTATAAACAATGTATTGTGTCTATAAGAGCGGCTTTGCTTCGTTGCAATCGTAACTTCATACAATACACGTAATACATTTTGTGTAAGTAATAAAGTTAGTAAACCTTACAGTGATTACATTGAAGAATTTAAGAGGTTTTTCTACAGTGAAATATCATGATGTTAGGCCATGAATGACCTACTGCAGGACACGAGTTTCTCCTCGTTATTTAGGAGGCCTAGAGCAAATCCACCAGATTGCTTCAACACGGAATATAATAATTGAATTTGTATTGAATTGAATTGATAACAAATATCGAAGAAGTGTAATACAATATTATAATTTCCACTCGCTGCTCGTTGTCCAATCGCGATGTAGCAGGTTCCGTTCGCCGACGCGGCTTGCTCCCCGCAGCGCACTAATTGCGAATTGCGACGCCCAAAGGCCGTACGTCATCTTTATTATTTTATTATTAACGATCCGTCATTAATATACTCCAATTAACTTTATTGTCTCGACGTTGGCTTCAATAAGCGAGATGTATCGTACGTCGATGCCACTGATCGATTGCGTCGAGTTGTGTCCACCTAGTTACCTCTTCAATTGGACCCTTGATTGGTTTGACGTGCTCACTATTATTATGTGGACAGTGTTCCGATAAATTGGAAATGATTGTTAACTAACGTACATGTTGGTAATACACTTCAATGATATTGGTTACTGGTTGCGTCTCTCAACATCGATTACATTTTGTTATATGATAGTAGATAATACAGTAATATAGTATATGTTAATGATGAAAATTTTCTGAAAATAGACTACCCATGTTGTTTTCGCACGAGATGTCCTGTCAAAGATAAACATAAAAAAATCTGTATATAAACTATTATCCCTCAATGTAAAAAAAATATATATAAAACAATTGTTAATTTTAACAATTTAAAAACAGCAACACTACAGTACGAATGTTATTTTAATAATACCTAAAATAGACTATTATAACAATGTAGACTCACAGTTGTTTGAAATCGTCGGGGAAAATGTTTTAAATAATAATGTACGTGTAGGCCTTTTAATTGCACACATTGTAGGACAGATATGGCAAAACTCATTACATGAACATGAATATTTTTTATACTTTGCTCGAACAATAAGACCTTAAGCAGTAACGTTGCATCTTTTTGCACGAAAAATATGCGTATGCGCATCTTAATGACGTCAGCGAGCAGTGACTTCGCGTCACGCAACATGCGTCTACTCGAATTAATTGACGCAATTACACTGTAGAAAACAATCGAGTCTAGATAAATGCCATAATGAGTCTCATATTATGAACAATTACCCAGCAGTGTGTAGCGAAACACAATGCATTGTGCCGCGGTTATTTTAAATTAATCACTACGTTGCTGTATTTGTCTAATTTCGCATTAACTAGATATTGTAATTAAAATTGCATTATCTCTTTCATGTGTGTAAACAAAGCTTTGGTGTGTTCTGTAAATATTTGTAGCGTTTAATTATAAAAATCTGGTATTTTAATTGCAGGAAACATCAAAATTTAATTACGGACGATGTTCTATCTTTATTAATTAGCGCAATTTGAGCTGAAATATCAGGAATTTATAATTATACTTCATTAAATTACTCTGTTTTATGGACGTAAAAAAGGCTTGACATTATAAAAGCCTATTATAATAATTATAATAAAATATATAATATAGCAATTTGATATATCACAATTTCTTTCAAAAAGGTAAAAATTTATAAGGGTAAATAAAGGGTATTTGTGAATCGGGTAGATATGCGATACAAAAACATCTGTATCATCTGTTCATAAAATGGATAATGGAATAACAATTAGGATACCCATTAAGGCCAGTTCTACACTAAACGGATGTTACGTAGCGGTAACTTTAGTCAAGGAAAATCCGGTACCTATGCAATTATTACAGTTACATAACATCGACATGTTCAATACAGCTTATATTCCAACGCAAATCTCCTGCCAATGCTTGTATGGTGTGTCTGTAATAGGCTGTCCGCCGAATGTGCCGCGTTTAAAGTTCCGATGTGGCCGATCTATCGCTGAAAGAAAGTCGGTGCATATGCCAAAGTCGAGAGATCCCCTAATAAACAGCATGTATTCTGCGTTATGCATAATGACGGCAAATTGTATACAAAAAAATACACTGACATTCCGAAGCTTGGCTTCGACAACGGATTCTGACTAGTGTAACGCTAGCCTAAAGTATTTAGTCACATTTGCGGCAACGACACGATATCGTAACGATAAAAATCGGCACGCAATGTGTCAGTGTGAGATCTTGAATTAGTATTCTCGCATCCCCAAAGTATATATTTTTTACAGTTGCATTAAATAGTGTCAAAAACGCAGATAGTTTATACGGTAAAATATTGTTCTTGTAGTACAAATGAACACATAAGCAGAAAACTTGTCGTTGAGATATCGTGACATAAATGTAAATAGCTATTGAGAAGCGTGATATTGTGTATATGGTTAGGTACAAATGTATTGTATTGTTTCAGGTCAACAGGAAGACAACAAATATGCTTTGGGAAGCGTGGCAGGGAACACAGGCGGAGCGAGACTCTGCGCCCAGTGTGGGAAGGTCATCACTGAGAGATTCCTTTTGAAGGCAATGGAGCGATTCTGGCATGAAGATTGTTTGAAGTGTGGGTGCTGTGACTGCCGCCTCGGCGAAGTCGGATCCAAGCTTTATTACAAAGCAGATCTAATGCTCTGCAAGAGAGATTATCTTAGGTAACAAATCGTTTTTTCTTTGCTTTTATACAGTCAAATTCAGAATCACTAATAACATTCCATATTTTAACAGGTTATTTGGTGCCACCGGGAATTGCGTGGCATGCAACAAAGTCATTCCCGCCTTCGAAATGGTCATGCGGGCGAAGAGCTTCGTTTATCACTTAGAATGCTTTGCTTGTCAGCAATGTAACCACAGGTAAAAATACTTACCATACCATTCAATTAAATGTCTATTATCCATAAAATTTGCCAGAGAACTGTAGTACTAAATGGATAGCAGTAGTGCATTAAATCTAATGTGTTAATGCGCTATCTAACTCGTATACATTATGCTTTCTAGGTATCGCCTCTCATTATATTTAACAAGCCATAACCCGAGTTACACAGACATAATAAATTTGTGCAGGTTCTGTGTAGGCGACAGATTCTATCTGTGCGACAACAAGATACTTTGCGAGTATGATTACGAGGAGAGACTGGTGTTCGCGAGCATGGCCGCCAACCCCAGCGGCTTGGCACACATCAGGCGACAAGTTAGTGGATTACAGGTTAATATTATTAGCTTTTGATAGTTCAAATGACACTTAGCTTAGCACATGTGATGTACATTCGTAGTTTATCATTATTTTACAATAATAAAACCTAGTCAACAACCACTTACAATACTTTGTTATCAGATTCATATCCCGTTTCTATGTTTTCTAATTCTCTCCATTTTAAATCCTTGTACGATAAAATACTTAGATTTTTTTTACATTATTTAATCCCATTTCCAGTATCTCAGTTTAAGTAATAAATGCATTTTGAATCTCGCGTAATATGTAAAATTAGAGGCTTTCGCAACTTTATTGCAGTGTATATTTTTTATAGCGTACATCTTTATCTCTATATGCCTTTGGATAAAACAAATAATTTTGTTCAAACATTATCTACAAGTATTACTAGAACGCTGATGCTATGTTTGGAGGCCATGAGAGCTTACTATACTCGAAGTTTTATAAAATTTAAGAATAATGTTTAACGTCCTGAATAAACGCTGAAGCAGAACACTTATGGGAATAACTCTGTTTATGCTTCGTTCTTATATTTATTTCGTAGATTCTTTCAAGCCCTCTATCAATTTCCAGTACATAAAATCTGTGTATATCCTCATTTTAGAACAGATTCTTATGAAACTCTGTACATACATTGATCTTCTGTAGGAATATCAGGATATTTTCACTTTGATTACCATTTTTTACTACACAATTATTTTACTTTTTAGTGCACAATAGAAACGTGATTTAGTTTTTTTTTACTTTGACATGTCGCTAAAATATTATTGCTTTTGTTATGTGAACATTTAAATTATCTTCAGTAGTTATAGTCACATCTATTTATATCAATGAGGTATCATTACAAGGTCGATGTAGATACCATATGTTCGTTCTCACAACGTGGTGTGACCGGCGACCTAACGCCACGACGTTGTATTAGTACATTTCTTCTGACGTGGACCAATGGAAATTACAAAATAACACTTTGAAATAAATTGTTTGCAATGCCTTCATGTCAGACATTAAATATTCATATTGAAAAACTATTAACTATCAATCATTAGAGGGAACGAATCAATAACTGATAGTTTACTGTCGTTTGTATTTATCGATTTGGTACGCATTCAATAATTATAAATTTATGCCACTTGTTTACAAGTCTCGGTTTTCAAATTTCCATCAAGTCATACTGTTGTGTGCGATTGTCCGCATCCTTAATAAGAGTCACATGAAAAACTTGGCTCCGCAGAGTAAATAACTCCCACAAGGACACTGTTTGTAGGAGATTCTATCTCCACTTTATTATGTTTCTTTTGTGATCATTAATCTTTCTCGTACGAACGCTTGTCGGAATGTGAATGTGGGGGAATCTATATCATTTTATGAGTTGCGCGAGTGGAGGGAACCATTCAGCCGCACGACATTTCTAATCGACTTTTTGATTGCGCTCACGGTCTACTGTTGGGAACTTGACAAGGGAATTGCCAACATTGAAAATCGAATTACCTCCACACAAGCTTATGATTTAACTCGTCGTTGACAAAGTCATATGTTTTTCCCTTTTTATTTTTTTTTCACAAGCCAACAGCATGATAATAAAAATATTATTAGCAATCCTTGCAGAAGAACTCATCCTTTACACATATAAAAATATCGTTAAAACTGTTTAGAACGGCCTCAGTGACATACACTACACACACGAACAGAAGAAATATAGTACTATGATAAAAATGTTGCTTCTCGTAGCATTTTCGTCCCGTAATGGACACTTAGCATTTTGCCATTTTGCTTTTTACAACATTGTGATACGGCTGGTATCTAAACGAGATGTGTCGTTCAGTCCCCTAGCGGCGGGTACGTGGGAGGAGCGAGCGGGTGTCCCGCTGGGGTGGTAGGCGCGTTGGTGGATAAGGACAACGGAGGTTGCGCGGGCGCTGACGACGCGTCGAGCGGCTACGGCAGCCCACCAGACCCCGATGTGTGCGACGCCGCGCGATGACCGCCGGCTGCTCGCCGACTTATCGCCTCGGTAACAATTGATTTTTTTTTACACTATACCGCCAGTTTCTGAACGGCTGATCAACGAAAATTTAACTATCTAATCTGTTGTCAAACGTCAACAGGGTTGTTGAAAGCATGATTATCTTCTTTGATTTGAACAATTAATCAGTTAAACAGAGCTAACAAATTTACTTCCGAGACATATTTCAAATGCGATTTTGTTCTTTGATTTATCATTCACTAACCAACGTTTCAGAAACTCGAATTAATTTGGCCGAGTTTCCTATTAATATGCCTGTTAGTTCAACGAGATTTTGATAAGCCTTTCAAAAACCGGGAGTATATATGTAAGTTAATGCTTGACCACTATCCTGCCTGATGGTGATTATTACATTCAACCTACCTGTTTCTAATATTTCCGGAGATTACTTTTACTTCACCGTTTCTACGATTTTATTTTCGTGAATCAAATTTCAGCAGACTATTTGAAACAGGTTTTTTTTGCTAAGAAAAAAATCAAATGTATAATTAAGCCGAATTTAATGTATAAAATATAATTTGTGTAAAAGAGCTGTCTTGGGATACATTTTGACATAATTTAACTATATACTTCCTACTAGTTTTGAAGATTATTCGCAACATACATTATATAGATACTATGAATAAAATATGGTGTTGCGTTTCGGGGTAAAAATATCTTAATAATACAGATACGATCTGGACAAGCGATTTTGATGTTAGCTGTATCTGCCTATGCCACACTTTTGAACATTAATGACACGGGGAAGTTATAACTGTTTTGTTAGAAAAAATTAAACGCCACTAAAAAGTAAACAAAAAAAAACGTTTTAGAGATTTCAAGTTTTCTTCAGATAAAATTCAAGGCCTTATTTCAAATACTCTACTACTCTACTAAAATATTTCATTATTGAGAGATTGTTAAATATAAAAGTAGCTGAATGCTTAGTTTATAGGTAACCGTTACAACTCATCTGTATTATTAATTTTGCACTTATTATAAGTTAATGTTTAACTACAGTCCAACCTGTCAAGTATGTTATATTTTTTATGTGTTATATTTTTTCCAACTTGGTCGCTTAATTAATTTTTACGTACCGCAATCAAATTATCTTGATTCGTGTCTATGTACTGTATCTATATATTGATGAAAGCTAATTCCCTAGTCACCTAAATCATATATATCATTTAATGTACATTAATTTTGATTGCAATGATACTAATTAATGTTCATTCGCAGGTGAAACCTCACTGAGAGCCGTCGGATTTTGAGACGGTTGCGACCGAGCAAACTCGTCTCTTACGACGAGCCGCCTCTGACAGCGTGGCGAGTACGTCTTATCATAAACTAGAATTAGTGGCAACGTTCCTTTGATTCCCTTGCTCAGTAACATGACACTGACACTCTTCACTTCATGCTTTACTTCATGTTTTGGTAAACCAATAAGGAACTTGTGAAAGACATTGATACACGGACATTGCTAGTAAAATTACGAAAGTGAAGTGCAATTTGTATATAGTAAAAATTGGTAACGCTAAGCGACCCATGTAGGTATTAAATGCAAAGCTGTCTAAGTGCAGAATTACATCGAAGTATCTCGACGAACATACTTTAAAAGCACCGGAGGAGTGTACATTAGGCTAGAAGGCGGGCCGTGGATATGTGGCCACTTTACAAAATGTCCGGGATGAGACGCGATAACGTTGTCAGAACACGATATTTCCATTATGTATACGATTTGAGTCTACATGTTAAGATAGGACCGTCGCGTGGGTCGAACGCGCGAGTTCTCGCTTGTTTGTATTATGTACTTTGCCACAGTACTGTATTGTAAGAGGATGCTTCCCTTAAAACTTGTAAATTACTTCAAATATTGATAACTTTCACAAAATAAGTAACAATTTTCTCGATATATTTTTTCACATAAGAGCTTACTTGAATGTTACGAAACAAACAAGAATACTAAATTCATGGTTTTACGCGTTTTATTGGCAAGCTCCTAAGTAATCTACAATATCTTTGCACTCCGTTGTTTAAGCGAGCACTCGAAAAATATCAATTAATATTATTCACTTATAAATCAATATTTATATCAGTTTTCAACGTTCAAGCTTCAATTATTTATCTGGAGTTTCTGCCTTACTTGCTTTAACATGTACCTAAGTTCATAAGTATTTAATTTAAATCTACTGCTATATTATATAAATTATAACATTAATAAATCTTTTGTTACTAATAATTAGCTTGATCTGATTGCTATTTTTATTACTAACCTATGGTACGAATAAATAGCTTGTATTTTTTTTATAAATTTTTATTGAATTCTCGATTTGATAAGTTTACAATTGATAGTCTAGTTTCAACAAAAACAGAAAGCAATGCTGAATTACTGCCATACTCAACTAGTTTACTTTAAAATTTAATTTGATTGTCAACGTTTGGATTGCATTAAAAACATAAAGCGTCGAATAATTAAATTAAGATATGAAAAAATTGATTTTTTAAATCATGCCAAAATTAAAAACTGTGTCATTAACAAGTAATTAAACGTATGTAGGAACAGACTTATGAAACATTAAATATATAGATTCGAGTGCCACTGGAACATGGTGTATATTATTGTAAGAAGCAGTAGCGATGATAAATGCAGAAAACATGATACGTGCTATAAATCATTCTCATATTGTAAGGAACGAAGCAAATGAGAAAATCTGTAAGCGATTTGGTTCATAAATTTTGGATGTCATATTTGGTATTGATGTTTATACGAACAGTTCTAGCAATTTAATTCGCGTAAAACCATCGCTTCTGTTTCCAACTTCAATTGTATAATATTAATAATCGTTTTCTTATCAAATTAGACACGTGAAAATAATAGAAATACATTTGTAAGTAGTAAGTTTATTTAAATAAATCATATGTTCTCATAATATTTCACGTTCAACTTTTCAAAGAACGCCAGTTCTGGTTCACAATTTAAAATCACCATTTTATTGATAAAATCGATCTCATTGTTATTAAAATTGTATGTACAGTAGTAAACCTTAAAGCTGTTATCATACAAGGTATGAAATCTATCGAATATACTTTATTTTAATTATGAAATTCCATTTTATTGTAGGTGCTTAATGTTATTTTTACCAAAGACAATTTTGCGTTCGAGGATTTTTGTTAGTCTTCGCATTATAATTATTAGAATGGGTTACAGTTTATAGATGGCAGTACCTGTAGGAATTTTGTTTAAAGTGGTGCAATGATTAGTTTAGTACATCTACATAGAAGTTTAAATAATTATAAATTTTACTGTTATTTGTGAATTTTCAGTTTGTTTGAAATTAATTTCTTTGCTTGATTTTTTTTGTTTTCTATAATTTGAATATAAAATTTATAGTGGTTGAATAAAATATTAAAATATTTCTAGAAATATGCTTAATTTTTTTAAGGTTTGAATATTCTTGATGTAAATTAAACATTTCCAACTTGAATGTATTTATGTAAAAAATCCAACAGTCGTCATTTAGAGTAATAAAATCTAGAAGGTATCAAATCTCATTGTTTACCTATCGCAAAATTCGATATAAAGTTTCAGTATACATCGACAGAGTAATTTTTAATTTACTGTTACTGTGTAAATAAATATATTTATTTAACGCGAATATGTCTTTTATTAAACTGTTTTTCCTTTTATAAAGGTTTGGATTCGATGCTGACTAAGAAATTATTCTTAAAAAGATAATTGAAACGAACTGTGACTCACATTTATGAAACAAAAAATGTTTACCCTGTGTTTTATTTTTTATCTGTAACAATTTCTTTTTACCCTGTTTGATTAATAAATCCTTCATTTTTGCTCCATGCACATAGAAAGTTGACGTGTTCTCAAAAAGCCCTATGTATGGGCTATATAAATTCATTGTCATATATACACTCTTATAAACTCGTTCTTGTAAGTCGTACCTAAATCTAGTCTAGTTTACTCGATTACTAGAGATATATTTTATTTTATTAGAGTACTAACATTCAATATACTAATAGACAAAATTTTATATTCTATAATTGGAATAGAGATACTAAGATGATGTTGTGGGTTTCCTAACAAGTAAAGCCTCCGCGGCAGCCGATAACTTTCGGGTGCACTAAATGAGAATGCTTAATAGCCTGATGAGGTTAAAACTTAAAATCGACGTAGCAGCTTAATTATACGTTATACCATAGACAAAGGAATATACATTAAATACAGAAAATATATTGGTATGGGACTAAATACCCTGTTATAGATAACATTAGTAAAAATTGGTAAACTTTAACGTAGCAAATTATCATACTATATAACGTCCCGTTTTTAGCGGGAAGTCCGGATTTTCAGCAAAATATAAAATGTCCATTACGGGACAAACTTAATTCCTCTTTTCAAGAATAAGCCACTTTGCGGTTTTTTTTATTGAACATTCCTTTTCTATTCCCACATCACCATAACAACTTAATTTGCAATTCAAATTAATATTAGGTAATAAAAATTGATTATTTACGTTTTTTTATTGTCTCTCATACAACATATAAACCCCGTATTTTTTATTTAAATCGTTTTAAATTCAATACCACATTTCGCTTAAACATACATGGCATTCTTACTTTTATCTATACCAAGTCCAAGCCAACTCTACTTAAGTGCCGGTGGTGCACGTGATTGAATAGATGACGAGATATTAGCAATCGGGTCAACTTTTTAGAGCTCCTGGACTACATACCTCTCCGCCAGATCCAGACAATACTCGTGCATAATGTTCTCACACGCTAAGCAAGTAATCATGCTTAACATTAATACTAAAATATATTTTAATGGTTTGGTTACACGGTTGAGAACCAATAAGTCTGTCTCTCATTTCCATCAGAGACGACAGCTAGTCGAAGCGGCCAAGTCCTTGTTGCGAATCTCCATTGTCGGTAATGACAGCTTATAAATAAATGGTCCGCCGTATGTACATTTGTCGGTTATTGACAGAAAAAAAATATGTTTACTGACTTTAGCACTTTTAACGCTAATGGCCAAGCTAATAAACATTCTCTTTTTAAAAAGCACTTAAAGTATTTCTCACGTAACTACCGACTGCTTAAAGTATTTAGGGTTTTATACGGAGCTGTATACACCACGCTAATTGGCAAGCAAAGTCTCCCTCGACACGAACAACTACCTTCAATCCCTTAAAAACACATTATGTCGTTAAACAAAAAATGAATCATGTAGATAAAGTAACATATAGACATTCCATTAGGACTTAAAATACATTATTGGCATTCACTACGCAGTGGACAACTATAAAGCTAGTAGACAGCTATAACAAGTTTAGTAAAAATAATTAAGAAACGATTTTATTAAAGAAGTAAGTTGTATTTATTTTTTGGGCCCAGTGTATAAATGGCGGGCAAAAACACTCAACGGGCAAGCTTAATAACATATTCGTAAACAAGAACTTCGTATGCAATTAAGCAGGTTTTTATTTTTTCTGATTGGGCATGTCTATATAAGTCTCAACGTCGCAACGCATTAACGAGGAACGTTTAGTTGTTTGCTGTTTAAATAAGAGCAGTAATGTAATTTTAATGAGCTCACACAATGTGTGCGTGTTATTGTCGACCCACCGACTCCGGCGCACCCGGTACGCGTTTAATGACGACTAGTACTACTTAGTACGCATATTAAGTTTTATGTGCTCTTATTTCCTTTAAATCTCCTGTATAAGTGTATCTTTTAATAGTATAAAACAAGTCCAGTCTATTTGTTTTTTCGCTTGGTTTTTCTAAGCCACATAGATTTTGGTGATGTTTTCATTAACATTCCGAATGAATAGATGTGTATAACACATTTTAAAATAGAAAAACGTGTGCTGCACGTTAAAGTGCTTTTACGTATTAATTTAATTACGATTTAATTTCTAATGAATATTATATGTAGGAGTATGTTCCATAGTTCCATTGATTTAATTATAAGACGTGTGTACCTAGGAAACTGACTTATACTATGAAGAATTTAGTTAACGTAAAGAATAGAATTTGCGTGAGTTATTGAGAACCGCGCGGCGCACGCTCGTCCGTGAAAACTCACTTAAACTTTTTTAATTAAATTTCTGATTTTTCTTGGCCGCCATGAGAGATCTTATCCCTAAGCTTTATTCAAAACGCAGTATTAATTAGTCCGGCTACTGGAGGCTAATGACCAACTTAATCGACTTTCACGGCGTCATGCACTCGGCTACGAGGTACAAAAACTTTTTGAAAGCTAATGAATAATCCTGATGCAAAGTTGCTTAATTAAACTTGATTCCGTCGATTTTAATGACACACGTGCATAATCTTAGTTCGCATTCCGATCTGTCACTCAATAGTGGGTCCAACTTTTATTTATATTTAAAACTAAACAAGTACAATAAAACTCGGAGGATTTTTTCAAAATTTTAATTAGAGAACATGTTCTTCTATCTTAATCGTATTTTATTCTTACTTTGTTGAGATATTTTGATGTTATATTTATCGTGGTTTCATAATATATCTACACGAAGACGACGATATTACAATATATGCATATATACACGACCTTTAGGTCGTGAGTAGGTACATATTTCAATTAAAAACTCTGTATTGAATTATTAATTAATGGATACTTAACGATTACGGCCTAGTAAATGTCCTCGCTTATAAATATTTAAATGGGTTGCATTATTTTTTTAAATTTCTGATTCGACAAATAAAACAACACCGAACGTTACCCCCGTCTAATAACAGTAAATCAGTCTAAAACCGCGTTTAAATCGGTTAAGCAGTTTCTGAGAATAGCGGGATTACACATAGCATAGATAAATAAATAACAATTGTAATCGTTTTCATAGGATTTGTTGCGTTAAAAATGACAAAGCCAACCCAATTATTCGAAAAACAAATTATTGTTCTAGATTCATGGCCGTTCATGATGTCTCATTTGTGTGTGACCCACGATAGAGGAGATCCTATGACGAGGTTTTGGATGTGCGTGCGTCTTATAATTATAATACTTTGTCAAGACTTTCAATAAATTCAACGCGAAAAGGCCTTCTTTAAATAAAGTTTATTTTATTTTCTTTTTACATCAAATTAATTTCTTAAGATACATTGAATAGACAATAATGATACAGGTCACATCCACGGATCATAAATATGTACAGAGCATATCTTAGACAAATAAAAGTTATCCAATGAGATGTAATAATTCAGGCGAATAAATTAATTTTTAAAGTAGGTGATAGCTAGAAAGGTGAACCTCCAAACCATAAACACCGTACTATGATTAATCTAGGTATCAAGTGCCTTTATCGAAAAGGACT
>DWJN01002089.1:0-16049 GCA_018248895.1 Carystus phorcus | reverse complement strand
TTAAAAACAATAGAATATGCAGGTGAGCAGAATTACTTTTTATCACCAATATTTTTAGAATATTTACTAATAACAAAAGTTTTTTATTAGTGGTCTCAAACTTTTGACCGGCAGTGTATGAACTCACAAATACACACGTTAAACTATAACAACTCTCTTCATCTGTGACGTTCATAAAATACGTTTTATTACCATTTATTTACTTAATAGAAATCATATGATTACTCTATTTATTAAAAACGTATATGTTTTTAAGCAGGTACAAAAAACCTGTGACATTCTTCGAGACAAAGGTTGTCTGGATGACAACGATGTTAGATCCATAAGTGGATATTTATATACGTCTCAGGTTTACATTGTAACCAATATAATGGAATTATAAACCACTTCGTCAAATGTTCACGTTTCATTTTACTAAGTACCTGTTAGTGATCAATGTTATGAAATTACCAACAGTAACAATTTTATTAAAACAACGTTTAATCGTTTTGAAAAAGTAAATATTTTCCGTGGGTTATTTGTCGACGATACGTTAAAGAGATACTTCGTTATTTCTGAACTTTACGCAAATCACAATACCAACTCAGTATGGCTTCGTTTCAAGGATGATGGTAATTCTGTCAAGCGAGATATGTAATATTTAATACTCAATAGTAACATGTAAATAGATTTTTTTATTAAGACACCAATCCTGTTTAAACTTATCTTGGTATACAATGAGTTATAGAGGTCAGATCACAGCAACGTGTACCTCCGTCAAATCTTACAAAATTAGTTTTATGACAGTAGGTACGTGTGTGTGTAATTGATACGTCTTAATTACCTTCATTATCACAAAGTAGCCACTAATTAAATTGACTTTATGTGAACCCAAAACATTTTGAAATCGTACATTGCGATCCAATAGTAGGAAATACGTGGTTTCCCACAATTCTGCGGCCAATATATCCGGACGGACGCTTAGTGTCGTGAATGGTGATGTATCGTTATAGCACGTAAAGTGGAACACCCAGAGGATAATGAACAATCTGCGAGCGTGTGACTGAGACGTTCAGCGGTGTTTCACTTTTACAACTTTATTGTTTGTAGTGCAAAGCAATATGTTTTACATTCTGCATACAGTTGTATTCGTTTGAAACGGAAGTTAAAATAGATTTCACATCTCTTTCATCGCATAAAATGTTTATTATATTCAGGTATACGTAAGTTATTGATACTAGACGAAAATAAAAAAGTAATTTTATGAAATCACTTTCGCATTTTTGAGATCATGGAGGAGCTATTATAATAATATACTTCGCTATGAATTATATTATGCAAACTATCACAAACGGTAGATCTACTATAATATACCAATACACCTATTTGCAGTAATTAGTTCCGAGATTATCGTCGCTCGTGCACGTGGTTTTAGCCGTCCATTTATAATAAAGTTGTTTCCTTTTTAAATGTTAGTATAGACAACAAATAAAATTATTATTCCTGTGAGCTTTGAGATGTGCCTCGTTTTGTACAAAAATAAAAACTACCTAGAATGAATTGCATATAAAGAAATAAAACTCTTGGTGAATTTAATAAAATCTATATTACAACCTATTATTGAAATAGTAGGCATTTCAGAGCTCCATCAGACACCTGCCACTATTATCTATCATATCTTCATCATCAGGTAAAATGAACAGAGCAAGTCGAAACTAACATACCTAATATACCCAAACCTGATAAGTCTACTATTACTGGTAATCCCTCTCCTCACTTCGACTTCCCTTATTAGACACGATAGCACGGTTATTATTGTTTTTAATACGATCTATAAAGACATTTAAAATGTTGCCACCATAATGATGTCTAGAAGTGGGTGAAATACAGGT
This sequence comes from Carystus phorcus, assembly GCA_018248895.1. Taxonomy (NCBI): domain Eukaryota; kingdom Metazoa; phylum Arthropoda; class Insecta; order Lepidoptera; family Hesperiidae; genus Carystus; species Carystus phorcus. The sequence goes on along the minus strand of DWJN01002089.1, from coordinate 14,178 downwards.
CTTCCAACCTTTATTACATAGTTATGGATTGACCTAACAAAAGCCTATTTATAAATTAATAATGATACTGCAGGTTTCATCTTGAGGCGTGAGAAAAATGAGAGCCAAGTATGGGCACTCTCGTTTGCACTGTACCAGCAATGCCGATGCAACACCCGTCGAGTGTCTTTTTTGTAAATAAAATTTAAATCTAAAATCTAGTTTCCTAACAAATGCACGAAAGTAAAATGGTTTCATAGAGTAAAATTATCAATTCGTTTCGCTATTTTACATACATTTGGCTTTGAATATACCTATGTTTTCCATTAACTCAATTTTTAGATCTTTTTTACATATCAAAGCGAAATATCTTGCTTAAAAATATATGAAACGTTATATAGTAAACCAATTCTCACATTTAGCAGCAGCGTTTGAGTAATAAAAGTCGGATTTATAGTCATCTATTTTGCTTGTTTTAGTATAGATACTACTTAAATATAATAAATTATTAAAATATAATCTAACTAATGACCATAGTATATTAATCATCTTTTATAGCTAATAAAACGTATTTCCTTTGAAGGAATATTTTAATATTAAAATTTCTCCTCGCTTGTTTGTTTCACATTTACATCATCATAGTCACTTAAAAATTAAAATTAAATTCGCAATATCGGTTGAATATAGTCAACATCAGTGGCTACAAATTAAATGCATTTTTAAAATACGCAATTTTAAATAAGTTGCAAGGGTATATAGAAGAATAAACTATACAGATAATAATATGCAAATTGAAAATTTGTTGCATTTTATCGATTAATAATAGAAAGGAAGCGCGACTCGGTCAGCTGTCCTACTACTACGAGAGTACTAGGTCGGTTCGATGCCGCCCTTGGCCCATATCTCGCAATTAGGTTATAACGAGGCTGAGAGGGCGCGATACTCGCTTTGCATTCAATTATGTTCCTCGATACTTCAGGCGCAAAAACATGGGACCGAATATGATTAATTACTATCGCAGTTTCGCAGTCTGTAAAACTTAATCTTTCACCAATTTAGTATGATAATTATCCATATAGTGTTAAGCATTTATTGTAATTTGTTTAGAAAGATGTGTCAAGATACCAGCTGTTAGGTGATGCGTCTCAAAACCTTAGGGGTATTACGTGACAATACAGATAACTCAGACTTTCACAGTCGCTTACAGGAACCTATTTCATAACAGTTACTTTGAGGCCCCTGACTTCAGTCTATAAACTAAACATTTATAACGTATATATTTGTTAATGTGATCCTTATGGTAGGTGGTTGCTGGCATTCTTCTTTTTTCTCTCTTTGTCCTTTTATTATAAATTCTATAATCGGTTGCCCTAGTTATAAAGTCCCTGACCTCCCGTTCAATCTCAGGCGGAGGTAGATATTTGTATGATAAACGTGTCAGTTGCATTTTATAATTTGTGTTTCCATGCCAACCGTGTATGGTTTTTTTTCTGTATTCTAAATCTAAACTATTACCTATGATAAATATAGCGGGGCCGAATATGCTGTTTTTTATGATTTTCGTCAGTTTTTAAAATGATATAACTTCTACCACTAAAAAAGTTTACACCATAGATGTTCATCCTTTCATTGTCTTTTAATATGTGAAAGATTGGTAGGTTATGGTATAGGTAGGTATATGAATCATAGAAATATTCCATATTATATTATCGATATTCGTTTACGACACAAATATCGGTTTTTCCAGCGATTTATTTGTAAGCTTTGTTCTATTATAAAATGTTGCCTATTTAATTCCGCGCAGTGTGTTATAAATCAAGTGTGTATTATATTTATATTTTCAACGCCAACCGCTATTTTTATGACTGCAGCATGTAATATAATGTTCTTGTTCAATACCGGAAATGATTAGGAGATAGGTGTGAAGAAATTTCGGTAACGAGCCTTGCTATCGAGCTAGCGGAAGGGTCGTAAACGAACTTTCCCTCTACATAAACTTCAGCTCATTTACTATGATGACTAGCCGCAATTTTAATTTAACGTAAGCAAAGTGAAATTTTAAAGAAGTTTTACTTAATATGCATTCATTATATTAATTAGAGAAACTCATTCGATCAGGGCTTAAATTTTTGAATTTTAATTGGAGAATTCTCACAGTTATAAAACAACTTAATATTAAATGCTATATAGACATATTTTATTGGAGAAGAAGTACCTATCCTTCGTACCAAAAATGTTTATAATTCTGGACTAAGTATCTGATATATTAATCGAATTTAACGTGGAGAAACAAGCCTTTAGTCAGTTTCACAGAGAATGACTTTTTTATTTAAAATATTTTGAAGGTATGTTTATGTACATACCAATAGTTTTCAGAATTTGAAGATCATCTAGTTCGTACTCCTTCTCTTCCTCTGAGTAATCGGACTCAGTAGCGGTGGTGGTGGTGGACTCCTGCTCCTCCGTCGAGGACGCCACCGAGAGGGACCTCACGTCCGAACTCAGCTCCGAGCTGCAGTCCCTCACTAATTTCGCACTTGCCATCATCATCTTATTTATAAATGTCAGCCACTATGTCTCTAATGGAACTTTAAAAGTTTCTGTCGGATATATTTTAGTCTTTGTAAATAATAACGACCAGATTTATTTTAACTCTTTTTTGATATTTAGAAATAAATTACAACTCGATGTTTAATAAAAAAAATCATTATGTAGTTGAACCGTGAATAAAGTGATTTGAACGAGCGCAGAGCGCGAATCGAGATTTATAGTGAAGCAACACGTTCACTCTCCGGCGCGGTTTAGTATTCACTGGTACTCGCCTCGTCGGCGGCCACTCTGTCGAGAGACTGGCACTCGCGACCATATGACACAATACAAACGAACAAATAAAAACATTGTCGATACAGAAGCTTGCGTTTAATAATAAGATGAAAAGTTTGTTCTGAATATGAGCTTTTATCTCTGAGGTAAGGACGATTTTTCACATCTTATCATACTTTCATAGGCCTTTCTAGTGCATGCATATTGCGCACGTTGTTTCTGTTCTCTCGGATATGTTTGAAACTTTTAATAGATATTTTTATGTAAATAGCCGACAAACGGGCAGACAAGCCCCCGGATGGTAAAAAATGATTGTCGCCCGTGGATATCAGTCACACGAAAGGCATCATCGATCCGTGGTGAAGAAACAAGAAAGAAAGAAAGTAGGTACTAGGTTGAAAGACCCAGTCTCTAATAACACAACAGGTCATTTGGTGCTGACTCAACCAAGAAATGTAAACAAGCTCTCAAATGTGTGTGAAACTGCTGCTTATCAGAATTCCAATACTTAAATTAAATCAAAATTAAAACCAGCCTGGTACTTTAACGTCTTTACAATGAACTGTTGCTGTATTTGCTGCTAATTTGTTGTACCTTTGTTATACTTATAACCTATTTTACATACATTGTATTATTAATTAATTAGTACGGAAATTTTGGAGGCAAATAAATATTCTCTAGTAAGCCCCACAGAGTTGTCAAAATGTCAGCGTACGACAGTAAAGTAGCGAAGAAACGGTTTTTTTCCGCCTAAAACATGCGTCACGAACGCGCTCGAAAATAACGTTAAAATTAATATCTTATTCATATGCAAAATCATTTACTGATCTGGAGATTTGGCAGAATACTTATACTGTTTTTTTACTACAACAAAAACACAATTTTGGAAAAGCGCTTTAGAAAAAGAACGGCAAAAGAAACTCCTTAACACGTCTTAATGTCATATGGCCTGACCCTCTTACATCCAGAGGTCCCCGTTATTTATATCTGAATAAACTATTCTACAATACCTTCAGAAAATAATCGATAATAATCTTCACTATGGCTAATTTGGTTGTAGTTTTCAGTGACATAAGACAGTAAGAGATAAAACTTAGTAAAAAAAACCTTTAAAAAAATTGGTAATTTGCGTCTTACTCCTATCATACCTAATTACCGCAATACATTACTGTTCCTGATTTTTAGAATAAAAAAATATGCAGTCAGTGGAGACTGCCGACAAAAGAGAAATCTTAAATGGATGAAATGATAATAGTAATTTTTTAAGTTATTTGTAGTATCAAAAATGCAAATGCATTTTTTTTAAGTTTTACGCGCATGAAATGGTGTCTTCTATTAAAAAACATCTATAATAATTCAAGTTTCTATAAAAAAGGTAACATTTATTTATTTGACACGTTGTGTTACACACTGAATAAAGTAAAATAAAACATTGGTATACTAATATTATATACGCGAATAACGTTTACAAACATGTTACATGGCGTCGAAGCGTCTCGTTTTATCGGTCACAACGAAGAAACATGTAAGTGTTTTGACAAAGTCAATTAAATCTTGATCGCAAAGGGTTGAATTAGGCAGATTGAATAGTGCTTAATAATTCCTTATAAGGCTTAACTAGTTGTACCGAATTTCAGACTCAGTAAAACTGCAGCCTCGTTTATGGGTAGATGTGTCAAAATCTTCTTCTATCTATACTTGTAGATAATAAAACTGTAGAGAGGTCAATTCTGTACATGAAATATATTTCCAAAATAACTATCAGGAGGTGATTAGGAATCGATACTGATGCCAAAAATGCAATTAGTAAAATTTTTGCCTGTCTGTCGGTCTGTCTGTCTGTCTGTATAACCTTTATAGAAACAAAAACTACTCGACGGATTTTAACGAAACTTTGTACAATTATTTTTCATCCTCCTTGAGCTGGTTATAGTATACTTTTCATCATGCTACAATCAATAGCAGCAGAGCAGAGAAGGGAAATGTTGGGAAATCGGGAGAAGTAAGTCCATTTTTTTAAACTTCAGAGCTACACAGAAATCATGTATGACGGAAATGTTCTCTTTAAAATTATATAAAATATATTCCACGACAGCATTATGTCTATCTTTTATGGTTGACTCACAATAACACGTATAAATCCCGATAGCTTAGCAGTTCGAACTTTTCTTAAATGCAAAAGTTTGTGAGAATGTTTGTTACTCTTTCGTTAATATAGTTATACATCTGAATAACATATAGGGTGCTTTTTAACGCGGGAAAACTTCTCATTCCTACGGGAAACCGACTTCCACGCGAACGAAGTCGCGGGCGGCCACTAGTATATAATACAATTTTATTAGAAATACCCCAAATACCTTTTTATCAATTTAAAGCTTATGTCAAAAGGCTATTAGAAATTAGATGAATATTTTAAAGACAATAATGCTTGGGCGTGAGTTTGATATACATATAGTTAGAAGTGGTTCTCTATAACTGTGAGCTGGAAAAGAATCTCCTTGACAGTTTATTGCCACTTTTTCTTCCAAGACCTCTAATCGTAGTGCCTGTTGAAGCGATGGCGTAGTTTGACTTTCGAAAAGTGTTTGAAAAAACCAACATCGAATAAAATGATTTGATTTGAATAAATTGACGAGTTCTTCGACAACATAAATCATAGTTTGGATCATCTTAGCATATCGCTGACAAGCTTTAAGTTTTTACCATCTTAAATTCGCTAACTCGCGTAAATTGATGTTGATATTAAAAATAAAAACAACCAAATGACTCCTAAAAACACTTTTCGGATGCGAGTAATAAAGACCGTAGTTTCCCCGCGACGAAACGAAGCGAATGCGAGTTACTACGTTGCTTACGCTCAGCAGTGTATTTTTATTTCTTACGTGTGCACTTCTAAATTTGTGTGCAATAAAGTATTTTTCTATTGTATTGTACTCGTATTGAACACATGAAGATCATATAAAAAGGCGTAATACTTAATGGCAATTTTGTTTTTCTACTAGTTGTTTTAACTCTGAATAGAAGATTAAATGCTTCAGATTGCTTTCATAAATAAAAATCAATATAAACCGAATTATTTAATTTTAAGAACCGGTGTTATCATGCAATTATGTAGTTTGTAAGTAAAGTTAATTGACTATGTACGGAAAGTGTTCACTAACACATAAGACGTTTGCATGTATATTTGGCGTCAGCCCATTAATGGTCCACAGCTGAACACGGGTCTCTCCTCAGTCTTGAGGTCTAAAGTATACCACCACGATGCGGATTGATGGAGGGGATAGGGGCTAAGCCAAGTGTCGGAAGTTTGTATGCAGCCCAAAGACCTCGGACCGCTATCTACAACTATAGGTACCGACAGTTTAACGTACCCTCCGAAGCACGGAAACGCTTTTTTGCCTCTAAGGAAAGATTTTTTGCCTCTAGCGGTCACCCTTTCTAGTACAGATACCAGGTATCGCATAGAACCGACGTGAGCCGCCGGGCTATAAGCGCTTTGCATTTATTACATAACAATAACCAGTAGGAAGAATGATACAAACTTAGGAATTTTGAGAGTTTATTAGGCAACAAAGCATATCACAAACATGATAATCAAACGAGTATGTCTAATTATATAATTAAAATATTTTAATATCACTGAAATCCGATATATGCTTTCTTGGATTAAAATATTACTCCTAGGAATAAATAATACGCTTAAGGTAATCTTACATAACTATCGATAAACATGATTATCATACACGATACATACAAATTAACATGTAATCGATGGCGTATCGAAAAATAACAAAATTATAATTACGTTTGTGATGATAACTAATAATTTGGCAATACAGTAAGTTTTGACCGTGCAATTTACAGTTCGAAACAAAACAATAATTATCGTATCCAGCTTGTAAAAACCCCAAAGGAACGCAGGACCCTATAACTAACATAAATCATGATGAGTGAATTTTACGTCATGAATTTTAATCGTTTTGGCAACAGAGCTAGCATATACATAACATTCATAATATTTATATAATATACTTATTAAAAGACTCGCTGGTACTGATAAAGTTCAACTATTTTCACTGGAAATGCCAGACTTCGATCTGTGGAAGCGAAATCGGTATGTTATAGACTTTTCATAACTGACCATGTTTGGATGTGCAAATCATTAGTAACACAAAACAACACCTTCCTGTAAATGTAAATAAAACTGCAATTTGTAGAGTTCTGTACAAGAAAGATATCTAAGAAAAGTTTTTAAACAGCATTGATGACAAAATTTTTTAAATTTATGTCCGTATCTTACAGACAAATTCGTGCTCACTCATCTCAAAAAGGACTGAATCAATTTGAATGCAATTTTCGCTTACGTAGGCTTAAGATACTAATGTCTGTGTTATTAAAATTGGTTCACAAATAAAAATGATACGACAATGTAAGTGTCGTCTAAATATTTTCTTGCGAGTAGAGGGGCTCAAAGCGAAACAATACGAGTCTCGTGGCAAATAAACCGAATACCGAACGTAGCGCACATGCCGAGGGGTTGTAAACAACATAATGGTCCTCGTGGCCGGAGACGTGACGACGGCTTATCATGCGCCATAACGACGCTACTACATATGTACGCATCACTTTAATGTGCACTAGGAATGTATAGATCTCGCCAAATGACATTACAACAACAAAAATAATGTTATTGCATTTCGCGCGGAACGTTGCAGACGAATTACACAATGATTAATGGTATTTACTTTTACGACGATACATTTTCGTTTGGCATTTTCTGTAAAGTGTGTTTGTGCGTTCAGTCAAAGTATAGTCAATATACATGACATTGCCACATATTGGAAATTAAAACCTAACACTATTTATGACACGAACTAAACGACATACACAAACATCGTATATTATGTACAAATTCTTAAAATCCATCATTTTTTCATATTTATACAACTATTTGATATACACTTTATTTACAATATTTTTCAAACGAATAAAAATATAAAAAATATAACAAAATATGACACAATAACGACAAACTTATTTCTTATCATAGCAATGTAAATGCTTCGTTTAGATTTACATATATCGGTCGAATGAAAAATTAATTTTATTTATACAAATTGAAACAAAGAAAAATAAAAGTGACTAATAATTTCTTCATTTTAAAAATGTGACCTGCACTTTTCATAGACTTAGATACATTTTACAACTTTTTTTAAATAAATAACAATAGTAATTTTACAAATTATATAAAATGTATCCAAGGAAATTCGTAACTAGCCGATAGTATTATTTAAAAACTAATTAGTATTATTTAAGAAACAAAATTACGTTTCTTTGAGATCTAGTGTAGTGAAAAGCAAATTGTTGGATTACTTGGCTTTATTTAAGCATTTTTTTTAACTAGTCGAAAAACGAGGAGAGGAGCCACATAGTAGAAAGTTTCCACGATCACGAACATTAGCGACACCAAATACGTTACTGTAACGTTGCCGACATAAACGAAACGCGGAATCCGAATATTAAATTAAAATAGAAACTAACAAATTAATACGCAGTCAATCTGGTGTCAAATGACCATTGGTGCGGAGACCCACGAAGGACCTAAACATTCAATGTCTTCAAGCATCGATATATGTATATATTAGAGCTCTTATAGTTTTAGAGCGAAATCTGCGTAACAAGTCGTTATTTTTCTTGACAAAAGGCGACTCAGCACTGCACATTTATTAAACACTAGTTGTACCCGGCGCGCGTCGCTACATATAAAAAATCAACATTTCGACTGTAACTCATCAACCACGTGTCCGATCAATATAATTTTGGTACCAAAACCTTTATCAAAGAATTGTGAACAAATTTGCTAAACACCTCCATGCTCTATCTTCTACCATTTCAGAGTTCATAAAGGACATACAGACAAACATTCATTCTTGAATTTTGAATTTTTTGAACAAAAGAAACGCTAATGTGAAGGACGATTAGCAGAAACGATAGTATAGATGGCACTGTAGCTCAACTGTCCCCCTCAGAAAGATTTCTGATTCATCAAACACAAGGGATATTTTGAGACGCATAAATATAGGCATTGATGTGACAATTAATTAACTTCAGATATTCCAATCGTAGTGATGTATTATTTGTGTTGTCCATGCCACCATATACAAGAAATTCTAATAATAATGTATAGTTACCTAATACTATTACATTAACCAAATCGTCGTTAAAACATAAATACCTTATGATATTTTTATACTAATTTCCTTTTTTTTTAATAGACATACATAATTTTGCATCAACCTAATTTATTCTTAAGAGTCCGTTAGACAAACAAGAAGTTAAAATTTTGTGACAATATCGATTTTATTATAAACACGTACACTTATAAGTAAACTATCAAACCTTTCTGTAGTTTTACTGTAAAATTACTATTTTTAAATTAGAAGGTATTGTCACTTCAACGACGTAATATTGAAACCTTACAAATCCGAAAATTTCGTCAATGGACACTTTAGAAAAATTAGAATACAGTTACTTCCATACGGTTTCATATCCAATTAGTACAGAAACACAAATAATTTTGGACAGTATTGTCTCATATGGTGGGACTGTGTCACAAGATTACTTGCATGTACTAGCTTCCTTCCAGCCGTCCTGATATTCTATGTATCAAAAATTCCTGATAAGGTTACTAGAAAAATATATTTTCATAATATATGGCTCTTTATGACAGGATTAAGGTTGATACAATATTGAAACAGGCCGCCTATTCACATGTTCTATTCAGACATTGAATTAAAAATTTAAACCATTAATCATAAGTGTCTGTACGACTTTACGTCAAGCATTTAAGTCATAATCAATTTCATGTGTGGCTCTCTCCTTTTCGCTCTCTCTTTCTCTCTCGTTATCTTTCATCTCTCTCCTTCGCTCTCTTTCTCTATATGTCCCCTTCTGTCTCGCCCATTCTCCCTCTCTCTCCCCTTCTCTCTTTCTCCCCCTTCTTTCTCTTTCTCACCCATTCTCTCTCTCTCTCTCTCTCTCTCTCACTTTGTCTCCTATGCGGCTACACGTCGAGCAGCAGTATGAGGCCGGCGTGCGTGGCGACGGCGAGCTTGGTGTAATGTGCGGCGGCCGGGCAGTACGCGAGCGCGGGCACGTCCGCCAGCGGGAACCGCTCCGGGAACGGCACGCGCTGCTTCTGCTGCATCCGCTGCGCGAACGCCTGTTGTGTTCGGAACAACTTGTACCACACATATCGCACATAAGTACAATACACACAGATCGTCAGTGTTATCAAAACATCGAAAAACAAATATAAATTTCTTCTATTATAGATTCCGAGACTGATTGATTTGAAATTGATATAAAAAGCGTTAATAGATTTATGATAGTAGAGATTTTTATAACTTAAACGACGCGACCGGAGTGGTCAAAAATCATCTGTAAGACACAAACTACTCCTTAGGTCGGCCCAGGATTAACTTGCGGTATCCCTCCCTAGTACAGTAATATAGCTCGGCAATGTTCGCTTGTCTTTGTGTTTTGAAACTTACTGAGACAAGTTAAATATAAATATGTGTATTGTATTTACCTTATCAAAGTCTCTTTCCAATTTAAACTTGATTCCATAGGAAGCTATTGCATCTTCGTAGGTAATCGGTTCCACCTTCATCGACAGCTCATCATTGCAGTGTTTAGATCGCTTCTTTGCCAACGGAGCCATATCCAGCATCGCCACATTCTACAATGATAATTTTTTCATTAGATAAATATCTAACAAAAAAATCTTTGTTGCTTATGTGGCAGTTATCGAATAGGGGTATTTATATTTACTTAATAAAATTAACGAAAGGACACAATACCACCCGTGGATATAAAGTCTTAAAATGATGGGTCGCACTCACTCAATAAACGCTTATTCAATCTCATGCCCTCTTGTTGAGGATACAAGTGTATATAGTAACGTGCAAATGTCAATTAATAGCACACTACAGGACACGGGTCTCTCCTCATCACCGAGGAGCATACTCCACCACGCTGCCCCAGTGCAGGCTGGTGGAGAATATAAGGATAAGACGAAAGCATGAAGCGAACAATACAAGACTTTTATTAGAATTAGTGTAAACATACCTTTTTGTGAATAGTCTTATGCCCCTTGAAGGCGGCGGGGTGCGGGCGCATCACCTGCAGCAGCGGCGGCACGAGGGCGGCGACGCGCGCGCGGTGCACGCACGGAGCGAGCGCGCGCACGCTGCCCACGCGCCGCCCCACGTAGCCCCACTCCAACTCGCTCGGTGATAGGCCCACTGATATACCAAAGATATTAATGTGACTAGTTTTTTTTTTAATATCAACATATTTCTCCTCGATGTAAAAGCACCTTTCCGAAACGGTGGTAGATTAAAAAAAATGAATTACATAAGTGTAATGAAATAATACCTATACTAATAAATGATTTTGAATTTGAATTTAAATCTAAGAATGCAATTTATTTATCTACATAAAACCCTATGTGTAGATTATAACTTTTTATTAACTATTACATCACGTCCTAACTTCGATAGTAACATAATGTAAATTACACAACTATATAAGAAATACAATAATTATAATATAGACTACGAGGCTACATTTACTATTGAGAAAAGTAAAATGTCGGTTATCCTAATTTTCTCCGTATCAAATTTGGTCAATTTCTAAATAACATAGTTACCGATAGTATCATCGCCGGATAACATAATATTGGGCCATTGGGGCATGAAGGTGGCGGAGGTGGCGGCGAGGCCGGAGTGCGCCCGCAGCGGGCGCGCGCCCCGCCCCCCGCGCGGCGCCGCCCCCGCCACGCCCGCCGTCGAGCCCGTCGCCGACGAGCTGCACCACGCGCCCAGCAGACATGAAGTTAATCCTAACATAGTAAACAACAAAAATGCTATCAACATCATATAAGTCTTATCTATAGTATTTATAAACTGCTGATTATTCCAAGTCCCACTCGTAACACAAAACTCGGACCTTCGCTGATCTCATCCGAATACAAATTTAAGCCTGTGTAAAAGTTACACATCAAAAAGTGAAAATTTCTCAATCATCATGTAAAACAGCTATTCTTTTCCTCGAATTATATTTTTATTATATGAATTATATTTTTTAATAAAATAAATTACCTAAAATGAAAACTAAACTTCGCAATTACTTATTTATTATACTCGTATACTAGTATTATAAATATTTTTGGTGTATTTTGCTATTCGGCCATGAATGAAAAAATAATTTACTAGTCATACTTGTAAGACCGGTATCATTCTATTACAGTAAATGATTTATTAAACATACATTATTTACAAAAAAATTACCAACCTGTGACACACGAGTTGTGAACTCTCTCGTCTTTGAATGGATACAGAATGTCGATGTCGCCCTCATTAGTACCGCGGAGTAAGGGGGACTCGGTGACCAGGTCGTACCACGCCACAGTCCCGTCACCATATCCCACCATTATCGTTGTGTAACCTTTGAACTGAAAATTATTAACTATATTACTACAAATTTCAGAACATACATTTAAATATATACATAAAACCGAAGCTTCAATATCGACGGATTTGAAACTATTCAGATTGACGAACGAACTATGGACGAACATGGAAGTTAATCAAGATAAAATAACACGTCTATAAAACCGCCATATTGTAATAATAAAAACTATTTTATAAAAGATAACATTACAACACATTTTCAAATTTGCTTTTAATCAGTAACTGAATAAAAACTTCAGGTTCCTTGAACTTAACTGTCATTTTTTACTGTTGGGAGACAGTTGATGAGAAAAAAGTTAATAGATGAAGAACCAACGATGTCAACGTGTTTACGTTATTTAGACATGGGTTAAAATTTGTTCACTGATATTACCTTCAAAAACTCCGTAATAAAAAAAAATTATGGATTCAGTATCATAAAAACTTTATAAATACATACCAGACTCCAATTTATAGAAGTCGCCTGATATTTGTTATTTCCTCTCGTTAGCCTCAATTCCACGCATGGTTTTAATTTGTAAAATGTGGGTTCACTGCAAAAAATAATATTATCAAATACTTTTCTAGATATTTAAAAAGCAACATCTGTCATGTGGCATTATATTCAATCATCAACTTAGCAAAATCATCCTACGAGAATACCACGCCAAAACGATATTATTGTTATTTTATCAACTACTCGTATATAATATGCATAATTTTATTTACTTACACATCTGACCAAGTAAATAAACAAAAATACATTATATTCATACCGTACATACAAACTAAGCATCTATACGTATATATTAAAGCTGAAGAGTTTGATTGTTTCACCGCACTAATCTCAAGAACTACTGGTGAGAATTGAAAAAATATTTTCGTGTTGGATAGTACAGTTACCGAGGAAGGACATAGGCTATATAACATAACGCTCAACCAATAGGAGCTGAGCATTGATGAGAAATGTTGCAAAGTATTACGAAGTTCACCGGGTCTATTAGTATATGACAAATTGATTTGACATGTATATTGAGTAATTTTAAACAACAGGTAGCTGTAACATACAAAGTGCGACTGTAATCCGGGTAGGGCACAGAGAAGACATATGCGGAGCCGTTGGAGCAGGCCGCAGCCAACAGGCCGAGCCGCGGCCGGCCGCCCGCCGCCGCACTGTCCGGCACATCCCGCGACCCGGACGGACACCAATCCATTGCCCAAACCGTTCCGTAATCGAGAGCCAGCCCGAACGCCAACTTAGGGATACTCCTGAAAGTAAACAAACATGAAATATAAGTACAGACAACATTAACTTCGCATAAAATGATCAATCAAGTAAACAGAATTATTATAACTACTACAGTTGACTGGAAATTATATGATGATGAGGAAACAATAGGGTTATACTGAACATTTTTGCCTACTACAACAGCAATAACTTTGTCCACCTAATATAAAAAGTTGCCTGCTGTGTCTACGTATATATATACTGTCCTACATCTAGTATATTATATTAATGGATTGTAGACCCTTACTTGAAAGTGTGGAAATCCCACATCTGTATGAGTGAAGGATGGCTGGGGGTATCAGTGGACTGCAGCCGTGGGCAGTCTGGGCCCCGGTGCGTTGCCACGGCCAGCAGGCTGGGCCACGTGGCCGTGCTGTCTGGGTGGTCGGGAGACCACGCTATGCACTGCACACTTCCCCCAGTAAACATTACCTTGCACCCTGACAAATATACAATTATGTTATCTACACTAATATTATAAAGAGGAAACCTTTGGTTGTAATGAATAGGCTCAAAAACTACTGGACCGATTTTAAAAATCCTTTCACCATTCGAAAGCTACATTATCCACGA
>DWJN01002088.1:0-16056 GCA_018248895.1 Carystus phorcus | reverse complement strand
TATAACTAGCCTTTGCGGAGCTGGATACGGGATTTTATTTCCAGGCTTCCTTATCGTGTATGTATAGTGGGCCATTAATGGGTCGCCGCCAGATGACTACTACCGCTCTGTCGAGAATGCACGACTAAGAGGAAAGATTTTAGTCATAGTTTAATTTAGTCTTAGTCTACAACATTGTTAATGAAATGAAAAAATACAACAATATCATACTTTATTAGATGTTGCAGTTAAGGGGTACCAATATGACGGGATGTTGCAGCAACATCTGAAAATATTAGGACACAACTCATTTTAATGGTCTTAGTAAATAGGTTCACGTTTTACAACCTCTGATACATCTGACATAAAATGAGGAGTATTGCAAATTGACAATAATTGTGACAAAGATGTTCTTTATATTTATCTTCCTCAATTCACAAATTACATGTTTATATCATAGGATTGTAGTTATCGAATAAAAACCCCCATCGACCGGATCTCTACAATAAACATGCCCTAAGTGGGTTCCGTGAAGAAGACTTTCGAGTTCAGTGCAGGTAACAAAGTTAGATATCGCGCCTTAGAGATACATACTTTTCATGTTAAGTATACAATACAATTTGGCATCAATTATTCAAAGACTGGTTATAATTTAAAAAAATTATTGCGTAGCCGTACAGTTCCATCAAAAGATTCTGCTGTTACTTATCCGTGTTGCACGGCGTTGGCAGTCAGCGGGAACCCAAAAAAATTCGTAGCAATCGGGATAACGCACATCAAAGCCGGCCGCGGCCGTAACCTCCGATATTTATCGCCTCGCTCCTCCATCGACCGACGTAAAAAGACTGCCTAGTGATTGAAAAACGGAACGTTTCCCATACAAAACCAAAAAAACATCGAAGCTCGATTCGAATTACGAACTATTCCCGATCGACGAATCGGTGGTCTTATTGAAAAATCTTTATATCATATCTAGCGATTCGACACGGATTAGTCCAAGTTATTTGGCTACTGAACTGTTGATTCTAAATTATTGACCGTTCGTAGTGAATGGGACGATGGGTGCGTTCGGAGATCCCGAATTCTGTCGATATATTAAGCTATTTGATCGGACGCATTTGAATAAGATTCGCGTAAACATGTCACTCTTTCAGTTATTGCCCCTCCCTGTTTGGGTGCAATAAAGAAACCTTAAACGTTACTAAAATATGCGTAATAACTGCGGTGGTCAGAGATAGTGGACTGTGATCATCCTCCAACGGGCCCGGACTAATTTATTGGTCATAGTGGACAATCGTGTGTAACGTACATTGAAACTATTTAATGCGGATAATAATATCGTATCTTACTGTAGACAACATTATAATGCAATGTCTATAAAGATAACCAGGTACGAACAGAAATGATAGTAGTATGCATTAAATTATTATTACTTGAGTTTGATAAAAATAAAAAATATTAAATAGTTAGTCGGTCTCCGTGGTGCGACAGATCCTTCGTGTTTCTCTTCATTGATTACGTAAGGCTCTATTTTGATAAGTTCATTGACTCGCTTATTGTCAAATAGTTGTCCATGTTTCTGTGATATTATAACCTGACATTCGCTAATAAATTTTACTTATACGAGTTGTATTGCAATGAATTTATTTAAAAACCTTTTGTGCAATCATGTCGTAGCATTCGAATTGAATACGTCATTATTATTAATATTCTTTTCTTAATTCAATTTTGTATATGAATCGAAAAATGTTTTGAGATCTCTGTAAAATGTGTTGAGATCTTTCTATTTGCATTTGCACCTCTACCTACGTATGTAGGTACGTCCGTAAGGTTGACTGGTAGAAATCGCTACTATAGCGATAATACCGCCAATTGTGTTTGTTAATGTTGAATTTTATTTGTAAACTGAAAGTATCTCGTATTGTATCGATACTTTGCATGATTGTTGTAATGAACACCTCAAGTTAAGCAATGATTACCATTAGGTGCGATAATTCATATTCAAATAACCAATACGTCTACCATCGATTACAGCGAGGTATGGTGTTGGGTGTTCTGCCACGACGCGGCGACGTCACGCTGCGACCGTTACGAGGTATCACCGACGAATTAGCCGTTATAAATAGTTACTTATTACTTATGTAATCCTATACATAATTATGAAATTTATCTCATCAATTCAAACAATTTGAGAGACGATTCCAAAATATAACTTCAAATTTCAATCAACAAATCAAATCATATCGAATTCTATAATTGGAATGACAATGACCAATTGACTATTTATTATTTAATGATAATAGTTATAAAAAAAGAGTTCAATTATGTGTAACATGTTGTATCCATTGATAAGGCTAAGCCGAGTGCAAGTCGCTGTTGGTGCTGCTGCTGAACAAATAACGAGGTCCTTCATGCAATGGTCACAATGCTGGACTGCCGTTTGAAGGGTCCTCAGTTCGATCCCAGCGAGGCAGATATTTGAATGATGAATTTAAATTTTCGTCTGGATGTGTGTTCTTGTCTTTGAAGACAATAATACTTAGATATGAGTTACGGTGCTAATAATAGTAACTAAGTGCTGCCTGGAACTGTGAGTAGGAAGAAAACTCCTTGGAAGTTTCTTGCCGCTTCTTCTTCGAAGACTACTCAGTATAAGGATTTATTGAAGCTATTTAAAAAACATAATTACATCTGTTAGTTGAATTCTTTAGTTAGTAACGTAAGAAATTGTAACACGCTGTCATAAGTAAATTACAATATCGTTGTAATACGACACGCTGTTACGGTAAACACAAAGTATTGTAGTAACGACTTATTTCCCTCGTCGGAGTCGGTCGGCGGCTAAAGTCCAGGCAGGAAGAACGGTGGAACACAATGGGTGACCGGCTAGACCGCCCTTCGCAGTGACCTCCGCGTCCCCACTTAATTCATCACCGATCGATTACAATTCAAATTAATTCGATTCACACGATCGACAATAACCATCGGAATAACTACAACGGTCACTACCTCAGCTTTTTTACCGCGTTACTCGCGACCGACTGCGACGATCCGCTCAATAAATTTCACATCGGCTCACAACACTCGTAATCCGATAGCCCCGGTGACCGCTGACCGGTGGTCACTCCTTCCACCTGTCCGATGATTCAATAAATACAATTTTTATAGGCGGTATCGCACCCTCCTTCTCGAGCGGCCGCGCTCGCTGCAGGTCAGAGCGGGATGGTGCCGATGAGAAAAGCGAAATTTCCGAGGAGCGATCTGACCGAACGTACGGTTGTAATCTGATAGGTTTGTGCAAGTTATGGGCTCGAGTTGATCGCTCAATTACGGATGTTTTGTCGCGGCCGAGGAAGTCGTAAATACGACGGGCGAGCCCCGCGCGCCTGCGGACGCCGAGTTTGGGACGTCCCTGTTATTTATCTGCTTGTACGACCCGTACGCACTGTCAAAGACAAGAATAATATAGTGTTACGTGGGAGAACATTTAGTCGACTCGTGTTACAAAATAAACGTGAAAACTACAAACTCGCGTTTGTAACGCACGCGGGCAAACCTAACCGCAGTCAGATCCCTTTCAGCAACGCACTTAACTCGCCTCTTATTAAACGCATCGATCGGTCGTAATTTTCCGTAAAGTATGTCTCTAACATGTTAGAGTATTTAAGTTTTCTTCGATAGCTTATCTCGAAACATACCGGCCCTTTAATATGGGAAAATGGTAATGAACCTCGTGAGAAGAAGCGAGGACACCTGTAGGTCCCATTGCGAACCAGTCGTAATTATGGTAATGATGTCGTCCGAGTAAATCATGGAGACGCATCGGTCATTATTGGTGTTTATCACGGCTGTTTGGATTTCATCGTCGGTTATTATTTATTTCTCACAGCCGCTCACAGGTCATCTCTCGAATTACAATCAGTTAATATTTAAACGTTAAATCGCTTTAAGATTGTTTACTGCGTATACTACTTTGAAGTCGATTTAAAGTAAGTACTATATATTTTTTTTGTTATGTTAATATCTATGTATATGCCACAATGTGAAGAATATGAAGTAATGAAATAGCTGTAATAAATACATTTTGAACAGCCATAATACTGCGCTGAGACATTAAAACTAAGTCAATAAAATGTGAAAAAGTTTACGAACATCAATCCCTCTTATCTTGTCTGGACGACTTCGAGATTTTTAAGTGTTGAACTCATGTGAAATAATTTTTACTATTTGAAACTTATTTTATGACCGATGAACCGCAAGTTAATCCAACCTTATTAATGCCTCTCATTTTTGTCATTAAAGTGAATAATATACATATGTAGAATAGTGACGAGTACTTCTTTCAAATGTATGATGTGAATTTCAGAAACACAATAAAAACGTAAATAACAAGATTAAAACAAAATAGTAATAACGTAGATGTATTTCCCTATACACAGTTCCTTCAAATTCATACTCAATTTAAACTTATAATTAGGAGAAGAAACTTGTGGATACATTAGACTTCGCATGGTATAATCTTTTAATTTAATAACATCTACGTATTTTAAATCAGTGTAGATATACGAAATAGGTGGATTTGCTTTAGTACTACGAAAAAGTTCGTGATGAAGATTCATTGAATATTTTTTTTAGACAAAAGTTATTTATTTGTAAAATTAATACGACCGACATCGAAAACCGATTAGGAGGCTGTATAGGCTGGTCGTTGAAGTCCATTTAAACATATATATTGGTTCGTGACTCGTGAAATCGAGATCATAAAAGCTCACGTTGTTGACTGTGAGTATTGTAATATGCTTCTGATGGGAGCTGCGACGGGAAATAACAATGTAACAAGTTGAGTCAAAACTAATAAGTAACCGCCAAGTGTTCCGAGAATGGCGGCGGCGGCGGCAGTAGGCGCTACAGTCAACAGACATGTGGACACAAGGCTAATTAAACATTCTTTGTCTCTCGTTGTGATGTCAACTGTCCCACCATAGACCACTTGCCGGTAGACGAGTCACCTGAATCGTCCGCTTGTTATTATCAACCGACTTCAAAAAAAGGCGGTTTTCAATTCGTACGCATTTTTATATGAACCCTCACCAAGTTTGGTTTGTTTTGCAAATGAATGTGTTACTTCTTTTTTGTTAAATTGTTCTTCGGTTAAATGTCAATAAGCTTTTGACCTGACTAAGAATATTCTATATTGAAAGAGATACACATATGAGTTAGGACCTTTACTGATATAAACTGATATAAACGTGCAGAAGTCACAGCAAACGGTCTAGAGCTGGTAGTATCCAATTTCAACATATTAATAATATTAAACGTTCAGACACTCAAAGACTAGGCCTTCGATTTTCAGGTGACGTGAAAAAACCATAGAAATATCGTAAACATCGGAGGCAGACGTTTATCTGTCACATATTATATAAATCAACAAGAATGGTTACTTCAGTTTACTAGAAACTGAGCGGTAGTGTGGACTTATTACTTTACGCGGACAAATGACGTTCGTGTTGTTAGCTGTTAATTAATCTATGTGAGGCACGGCAGCTTAAAGCGCATCAATGTTTGGTGCGAGGTGTATGGGAGCGGGCGCGGCGCGATGGTCGACGTTGGTCGGCGATCGTGAATGAATTATCGACGGTGTGCTGTACAAACTCTAACAACGAAAAGGTGCGTGTTTGATTTGGGTTTTGTGTACGAGACGCGAGGTGTTTGCCGTGATACAAACAGGAGGCATCGGTTATATTAAGTAAAGTTGAAATACATACTATGCTCAGCTCGTCGGGATATGACCTTTACCGGCCTAAATAGTATGGTCAAGTAACATATTTATAGACAGGAATTGTAAGTATGACATTAGGTCTTAAGTTGCTAGCCTTGATCTTGATCAAGTAAACTTGTTTCTTTGAGGATTTTTGTATACCGATAGCAGGGACACCAACGTAAGCAAGTCTTATGTTGCCAAAAAAAAAGTCTCTTTGAGGCGTCTTGAGAGTTGGCCACTGATGCCAGCACTAATTCGATCTGGAGCAAACACACTTGCACGGCCCAACTTTCCTCATTCCCACACTAGCAGACCAGGATTTATGTAAGGACTTCATTATCAATATTATTATATCATTAGATCATTAATTATTATTGATATTATCAATTATCCGCGAAGCCCGCTTGGCTAGGTACTATCCTCTTATTTGAATCAGTCGCCAAACGATCATCTTGTTCCTGCTGGGAGATGGTAACAAGGATTTTCCTTCTTTCTTTTTTCTTTATTCTTTCTTGGCCGACAACGCAACAGTGTCGCTTTTGGTAAAGCTTATGTCCGTGGTCATCCTCATTTGTCGGCTAGTTACATAAAATAATCAACATTTAGCTAAAAAATGTTTGATACATGCAGCGGTGGTTGCCAGACACAGAGTAATTCATTAGACATTGAAGTATGGAACTATGTATAAGTTGGACAGTAAAACGTAATGGAATGGAAACATCCAAATCCACAGACGCAGCTGCGGGGATAGTACAGTTTTGAACTGATCTATCAAGTTTATTTAGAAGGTTAATTTACTATTGAATATCTGTGTAAATGTTGTTGGGTCGACCGTCCGTATGCAGTGGAACAAAGAATAAGGTCGCGACAGGAGTGTCGTCGACTGTTTTTGTCGTTTTGTCCGCCGTCAGCCGCGACCACTATCTGATCGCTTCTTACTTTCAATCATCTCTTAGCTAGGGCCATGTGGACAAGGCGTAAAAATAACAATGTTTCTTAACAATGAATCGTGAAAACATCGTTGCTAACGCGAGTCATATTTACATTACATTCATGTTAAAGAGTAAATTTAATGTGTGCTATATCAATAAATATTTAGTTAATAAATATTATATTATTTCCTTCCTACACAGGATACAGTATATTTAAAACCAGCAATAAAATAAATGGTAAACAATTTACCAAATTTTTACTGTAACTCGACCAAATTTTACACTAAATGAACTTTTCTTCAAATGATCCTATTTTGTATAAGCAATAATGTATGGATGTCTATAGATTAGTCGTGAACCTATCTTTACTTATGTTGCAAACATAAGAATGTTCAGAGATTATCGATTCATAATCTTTACAAATAGATGAACACTACGAGTATATGTTGTGACTTTTCCACATTTGGCTTTACGACAATAGGTCAAATATCATGAATGGTCAATAAACAAGTTACATTAATTGGCCGTATGCAGTAAGCGATACCCACACGACGCTGTCGTAGTGTCGAGATTAACTCATGAAATCGGATAAAAGGCGAGTAATAAGCGCGCGACGTACGACTGTGTCCTGATAACGGAATATTTATATTTTGTGCGACACGCTCCGCGCCGCGCCCGCCGCTAACGTACCTAATACACTACAAACTGCTAGCTCACTCTCCTGAGACTTTGTCAGTGTTCCATACATCAATCTACTTTTATATTATCAATGTGGACAATGATTTCTCCCTCATTTACACCATCATGACCGGTGTTCAGTGCTGAATTCGGACACCTTTTCGTCTAGTCAATTCATCGACAGGGAGAGTCTCTTGCTTCTTTTGCTACTTTTCAATAGAGGACCTGTGTTCCCCAACGTTTATCGATTCTCTATTAGTGTTAATGAATGAACATTTTTAAACTAATTTACGATCGATTTCAAATGATGGTCAAGTCGTATCTTTGATAACTATTTCTATTCGTGTAGGTTTATGGTTTTATTAATATTTAAAGCTCCTAGTTCAACAAATTAAAATTCATGTGTGATTTAAAATGCTTATTTTTTCCAATTCGTTATTTGAGCACTGAACAGACAATTATGATGATCGCAAATAAAATATTCTGATACAGTCAAGATTTAGCAAACAGCTACATTGTTGACACCGCCGTGTACAATCAACCGTTACTCGGATGACGTGATCGGCGACGCATTTCGTGAATCTATTCGCATTTGATTTGTAAAGTACTTAGTGAACGATACTGGATTTAGGAGGATAGTAAACACTATATTAGTAACTAATTGCAACAGTCGCCGCGCCATGGACTTGTGACGTGACGATCCGCGATGAGTTCCGTGACAGCCGAGTGTAAAAGCCACGTCATCAGCAGAACGCGAAGCCGCTCAACGGGCACGTTTTATTGCTTCGTGCCAATTAAACCCAATTCCTGTATTTAGTTGGATATCGTACAAACATTGTACTACAGGTATAGGACTGACCTATCACGACAATTGAACACAGCGTTTATGAAACATATTATAACTCTAAATTACACAAACAATTTATACCTTCCGGGCGGCGTTTTTCTATTTCTTTTTCGCATACCGGTCAACCTCAGGATAAACCTTTAATATGAGGAACATTTAAAGGTTTATTTACAGGCCGTATATTTTTTAAATGTTTAACTTGAATTCCCTTTTTCTTATCACCACTTTACAAGCCTTAACGTACAGTGGAAACACTGTCCTCCTCGACTATACCTTTATGACACTAACGCAGTACCTGTAATAGTTATTTTAAAAGCTTCAATACTAACAACTACTACTACTGTGAGGCGTTTCATTCTACTTTAGAGTTAGTGTAGAAAATGTGTGATACTCTAACAAGGTCTCATGAAGTACCCCGGGTTTCACCAGACCTTCAATCTACGCCCACTTCGCTACGCTACGACCTTTCCTGATCGTTCGAGGTTACTGGGTTCTTCACAATCAAATTTAATAAATCTCCAATGTTTTTACCTTAGATAAGCTAATACTTGCCGTCAACCCACCTGATGGTAAGTGGTGAAGACGTCTATGATGGTGGACGTACTAACTTAGTAAAAGTTTATTCATTCTCCCCTTGAAGATTCCCACATCGTAAGTGTTATTAATTTTCTTCTCTCCTTGTTGGCCTAATAGTATCTGGGACGTGCCTTTTGTGTTGCTTTCATGAGTGGCGGTGACCATTGCCATCATGTAGCTCAGTTGGACATTTGTTAGCTATTTATATTAAAAGCGCTCCGTGCTACTCGAGTATGGTGGAACTATTTAAAAGCTATTTTCTGGCAAACGTGAATTTATTACTTGCTGCAGTGTTCAACGTTTGGTGCTCCTATTGTTATGAAATCCATGGACAGCGGATTTTACTGTCTAAACTGTGTCTGCCCCTTCGGCTATAGCTATCGATGAAAACAGATAGTTCAATACACCATTAAGCGATGAAACCGGTGACAAGTGGAAGTTCAATGCACTTTAGTTAGCCAGCGGGTAATATTGTACATTACGGATGTTCATACCGTACGTAAATATTGCGCGGGCGCGGCCGACGCGGCGGCGCAAGGTCGCGGCCTGCGGCTTGCGGCTTGCGGCTTGCGGCTCACACACCGAACACCATTCCATAGAACACAGTAGTGTATATTTAGTTGAGAACGCTGTGTCGTATTTGAATAGATCTAATACCTATATCTTTAGTTGGTAATATTTGCTTAATTACTCTAATTATAGTGTACGAAGCAAATGCATTTAAAATAAATCAGCTACATGATTAGTAAATGTTGAGTAAAAGAAAACCTTTACCGAATGTTTAGTAGATCCGAAATTAATTTTCTAGTATTCTTTTAATAAGTGTAACTAGGTACCTTAAAGCTCATACGGAAATTCGCTTAGTCCCGGATGCCATAGGCAATTACATAAATGAGACATCACAAACATTCACGAACCGAGCACAGAACAAACATTTATCTGGTAATGTGGCTGGGATCGATTATCGCCCAGGATCAATTGATCAACTGGGCTCTGTAGCCCAGTGACGACCCCGTAGTGAACTAACATTGATTTCATATAGACAGTTTCATTATTCTGTTACTGCTAAACCAAATTACGCTGCACTGTTACAAAATAAATTAATGCAAGTTTGCGGACACATCCGTGCAGAACTAGCAGGTGTTTAATGAAACATTGGTTTAATCTATACTAATAATATAAAAATAAAGAGTTTGTTTGTTTGAACGCGCTAATCTTATGAACTACTGGACCGATATGAAAAATTCTTTTAGTGTAACATAGTCCATTTATAGACAAAGGCTATAGGCTATATAATATCACGTTAAGATGAATAGGAGAGGAACAGCAATGAAAAATATTCTGAAAACGGCAATTATTTATATGGCAAAACAACGTCAGATACTCTTATATAATAGAAATCAAATATCCTATTTACGTGTCTGTTAATAACATTTAATAATAACGTTCTATACCTCAGATATATTGGAATATTTCAAAGACTTATGAATTGGAAGGTCATGCGTATAAATATTGAATATGAAAAATATTAGCAGATTTACTTGTTCCTGCTTTTTTGTATGGTGCCGTCGCGATGTGGGAGCCATTTGGCCCACTGTCTGAGTGTTTGCCAGCGCAGTGCGCTAAGTGTTGGAGTATTTGCGAGACGAAAGGTTCTCCTCAAGTATTTGAGTTTTGAGGAACTATTTTCCAACCGAACGTACACCCTAACGTATAACTATGTACTCGTATAATGAATTGTCTGATTGAAGTTTGTACATAATAGGTACATGGTAATTGTTATACCGTTTATATGTAAATATAATATAGCCAATGATTTTCACAGCAAGTGGAGTTGCTATGCAGATATCAAGAAATTGTTGATAATGAATATAATATGTTTTGTCTCTACAATAAATTATACTACAACGTTAATAGCGTCTCCGAGGTCCTGCGGAAAAATATCAACGTCGGACGCGAACCGCTTCTATCATCACAGCATTTAATGGCGATTCGGTTCATTACAATTGTATTTGTGTAACATTAAATTTTATGTTCTAGACATTTTAGATATTTTAGAAACTAATTCGGTTTCGAGTTCTGTCCATTAGAAATTAAGAGGTAATTACGACGCGCCAGAGAGAGATTTAAAGTCTCCAATGTCACGATTTATGTTCGCGTGAAATCATTAAAAACAGGAAAGCAAAGTTTAACAGTATTTCACAGACACGACAACTATCTCCGTTTGAGATAATATTATATTAAACGGGGCTAAAGCTCGACAAAATGCACCGCCCACGGAATCGTGTTTATTTATTGAGCTATGCGGAATATTGGCTACCAGATGCCGGTTCTTAAATTTTGTCAATGAAGAGAAACTTGCATAATGAATGGCAGATCGTATCTACACTACAGTAAGAGTTCACTAATGGCATCTCTATCAACCTCCAGCTCATGAACAGTATGGCAGTTATGTGTCTAACTTGCACGTTCCATACTTTCACCGTTTAGTTCAACATTTGTTTTACTAATAATGTATTATTGTTCTTAACTACCGTTGATATTCTGTATTCCGTACAATTAATTTTGGATTAAATAATAATAATAACGCTATAAACTTATATTTATATATTCTTTAAATAATGTAGATAGACATTGTCGAGATGTTTTTGTGAAATGAATCTTCTCGCAAGATTTTACGTTAGAAGAACTGAGTTGCACGACTTAGTTTACAATTTATGTTTTTGATGGCAAACATTTTTTTTAATGGGTGATGTATTGATTTCTATGATTCTATTTTTAAACGAAAGTTGATGCTGACATTTGGTCCTATACTAATTTGCGCGAGTAATTTTTCAGTTATCCGTAATTACGCACATTTACTTGTGTATGGCTTCGGAATCGAAATATTTAAAACGGACTATTTAATTTAAAGTCGTACTTTTTCTTTTGTCCATTGATCAATCGATTATTTACTATTAATTTGTTTCAGATTTTTCATATAATACGCCAAAAACAGTAAAAGCAAATCTAACGTTTTATGATTATTTATTTGCGGTAAAGAAGGTAAGAGCGCCGGTGATAGACATGTCGTGGTCATATTTAACCCGCAGTAGATACAACTAGTTAGATACGACTATAAATGCTCATTTGCTAAAAATGTGTGGGACGTAATTAATTACCTTAATATATATGTATGTATGTACAATAAATATCGTAGTGATAATTAATTAGCTAATACTCCTAATATAAGTTAATTACAACAAGTTAAGTTCATACGGTTTATAAATAGGTACAAATTAATTTGATATTATCTGATGTAAACAAACATGTCATTAGGTTTTCGTTTTATATCAGATGGCAAATTAATTATTGATTCGTGTTAGACAGTTTTCTTAGTTTCTTCCAAATAACGAAGTCATTAACTTCTATTTTATTATCCTGTGGAGAAATTTGATATTTCGTGTGTTGCTACTTTATGCCATTTTAAGTGGTGAATGCAATATTATTAATGTAAACATTTGTGAGAATGTATGAATGTTTGATACTCTTTCAAGCAAAAACTACTGAATGAATTTGGATGAAATTTGATGGATAGTCAACGAATATGGACGTTTTCCGTGGAATAGTTACGGACCCTAGGGTACTCCATGATATGGGGTATCAAACTCGGCATAAACATTCAAAATTATCGTCAAATATTATCTTCTTTCTATTCTGAGCTGTCAGCCAACACGGTCTTCTCATGAAGGAAATTCTCAAAGGTAAACGGCATGGGGTATAACATAAAATATTTGTGTTACTTTGTTTAGTGAAATCAGTCCTATGAGGGCGTCTTATTCTCTTATCAGTATTTATACGTTTCATTTTATCCTATAAGAACCAAATATGAGTCAAGGGAGGGGAGATCGCTACAATAATTATTGATGGATAATCGTATTGAACGATATTACACACTTGTTATTTAGTTTAATTCATGGCTCCTGTACTTAGCTACCGGTATTTGGTATCGTAACGGATAATAACCCGTTATTAGCCGGCGGGCGGGCTCCGCGGTTTTGGTAGCGGCGAGTGGCCAAACATCTTACAATACAACATTCAAATATACCAACACGTTCCTTGTTGACATTGTGGCGCGTTTGTGCCTGCGCGGAACAGTAATGGAGGGCTCCGAGCCGCGCGGCTCGCGGCTGCGGCACGCGGCTCGCGGCTGCGGCACGCGGCTGCGGCACGCGGCTGCGGCACGCGGCTGCGGCTGCGACTTTCAGCTGCATTAGCAGCCAGTGTACCGACATGTTATAGTTATTATAATATTTAAAATATCTAGCAACGATATTTATTTAATTGAATTCAATTAAAATATGGTAGTAAAATATTTATAATTTTCAAACCTGTAATTTGATCATTAAACGAAAAAAATTCATTAAATGATCATTACTTAAGTATACATTTATAGACAAGTATGTTTCAATAATGAAATACTATTGTTACAAATGATCCCGTTTGTGTAAAATTTTTATAGAGGCATAAATAAAGGCATCTAGTGATCTGTACTATACAAATATAATTTCTTTTATGTGTTGTGTGTAAATAAATAGTGACCCAGACAATGGAGTGCAGGGTCCGGGTTCAGATTTGGACTGGGACAGACTTCACATGAGGGAAATGTAAAAACAATTTATAAGGTACCCGTGGTTACACAAATATTTGACACTAGCTCCCACACTAGGACCCTCTGTGCTGTGGGAAACTAAGTTCACCTCTCTCCATATAAGTTAAAGTGTAATAACACAAAATGCCTAAAATAATAAAACTTTAATATTTGGAATAGTGTGTAAATGCATATTATGATTATGTATGTGTGCGTAGCTAAATTCAAAACCATTTATTCATGTAGGTATTATTTCAAAACACTTATGCACGTCATTTTTTTTATTCTACCACCGTTTCGGAAAGGTGCTTTTAGATCGAAGGCGAACGAAACGGCGAAAGAAACTCCTCAGCACATCTTTCTAATTAATACACAAATACCTCACGAGCCGTTGCGGAGCTGGATACGGCTAGCTTTGCAATGTATCCGATAACTATTTGTATTAAGTATCTCAGCTAAGTCTGTGGCTGGTCTCGGGGTGCCAGTGGTCAGAGCGCACGCGCTGTCTGCTGCGGAGCTGTCTCTGTAACATTCAAGTTCCGTTATCAAGTTTGACATCTGAGAGAACAAGTGGAAAGGAACATAAAAAAGTCATTCGTATTCCATTAGCGAAGTGTCCGGCGCGCGCTTGTTGACCACTTGTCTCGAGTCTCGATACACTCCTACGACAGCGTTGTAACAAATCTATGACTGACATAATTATCGCGCACGTTACTTAGTGGACCAATCAACACGCTTAAAAAATATTTCTCGATTCATCATTACTGTGTACTTTATAAATTAAAATAAGATTAAAGTCATTCTAGTTTTATTAACATGAAATTACTGTGACAAATATATTAGCGATGAACGTGATTACAAGTAGGTTTAAAACGGTTATAGTTTAAAAATACGAGTCCTCGTAGTTGAGAGACAACTTTGGCTTCCATCCTTCCATTGAGGCTGCTACAGGTTATCACACGTATATTATACGTATGTAAGGCTCTATATAGTTGTATCTGTCGCGGAGAGAAACCCACACGACTCGCTCCCACAAGGAGACGAGGAAACACAGGGATGACTGTTTACATTATAAATAGATAAAAAAGGAAGGTTGGCTTCGAGTGGAGACACGCGCTGTCCTCCGATACTGACGGCGATCGGCCGTGCCGTGGGCGACCGCGGACGGCGTCATCTTGTAAGGAACTATTTGTTACCGCTAAGTTAATAGAATAATAGGACAAGTGAATTATATCTATACTAAAAAACTGTATGCTTAGTTAATGGTTTTTAGTTAAACTCTTAAATTAAATGAATATATTTCTAATTTATAGCAACAACAAAAAATAATCGGTAAATAAGATAAACTTAATTAACCTAAAATAGATGGATTTGATATTTTTGTATTTATATGGTGGCAACCGAATTCAAAATAAAACTGTATTTATCGAGGCGAAGACGGTTGCCTGGCATGATATTGGAGGAAAATAGTAAAAGATACTATTTTTGATCGTATTAGTGCTGCTCATAACACAGAAAGCTTAACATCAGAAGGCTCGACTGCTTGTTCGGCGGCTAGTTATATATAAAAAAATATATATATATTTTTATCCTACTAGCGAGTCACTTCATCGACGACTACTGTAACACTTGTTTAGTTATTTTAGTAATAATTAACAATTACTTACGTTGCCAATCCAACGAGGAAAATTACTACAGTAGCTATAAATACCGAGATGTGGTCACGTGAACGACAAACAGAAACCAGTAGTGGATCCACGTGTTTTTCTGAGCTATTACAGAAAAACACGTCTTAGACGTTAATAAATATACTACAATAATATTGTAGCTACTTCTACGTAACATCTCCAGATAATTAAAGAACATATATGTTTATTTCACCGAAATTTTGACTTTTACTTCATACCATTCAAATAGGTATGTATATACAATACTTCGCTCGGACGTTGAACTTGCTATGGTATTTATATAGTTAAAAACAACGGGTAAATAAGTCGTTGAATTATTTGTTTTCTTTAAAGAAATATAAAGCACCATAAATTTGGTAAATTGGGTGAGCCGTTAACTTCTTACTATTTACGTTAATAAAATGCGGCTTCGACAGGCTAGCAATTACAAAAAAAAGCGTTGATATATAAAATGTTGACAAATAGGTGATACATATTGGAATACAAGCAGTGATAGACCAATGGTTTGAATGTCATACGTTCTTCTTTTTTTATGAGTATATTAAACTCTTCTCACACTGTGACACCAGGTTCTGATTGTGGGAGAGTTATGAGTTATGACCGTTATGATAAGTATAATAATTGTTGCCTGAAATAAAATTGAAATAAAAAAAAACAAATAACAAACTCGAAATATGTGATCGTTACTTTTTAAAAATCGAATTAGAAGCAATATAGTGAGTGGCTCTCTATCGAACGCCGCGGTCCGCGCTGCGCGGTCGGTTGACACCGCGGCTGTGACGAAACCGGTGTACAGGTTTGTTTTTTAACATGTGTGTGTGTGTGTGTGTGTGGTTGTCATTGGTAAAATAAAATGGTTTGTAAACCGTTAATAATTTTATTTTATTATAACTTGGCTATTTCTGATTCAACTTTATTGTTAATTCGATTGTTTTAAATGATGTTTTACGAGAAATATAATTCTT
>DWJN01002087.1:0-16058 GCA_018248895.1 Carystus phorcus | reverse complement strand
GTATTTTATCAAAAGTACAAAAACAGAAATGGTCCTTACTTATTAGATAAACACTATACATAAACTTAAAAGCCCAAACCCATCGTCGATTTAACCGTAATGTTTTGGAGGACAAAGGCACAATGCAATAAGTAAAGAATTACTAAGAGATATGTGTTGAGTGCCGTTGACGTTCGAAACGAGGCGACGTGCTTATTGGAACGGTGAAGATAAGAGCTTCGTATTCAGAAGTTCGTGTGAAGATTTATAGCCATTAAATTACAGATGACTTCTACGCCGGAGTAGTCGTTACGTTTTATTCATATTTTCATTAGATGTTGTCGTATTACGGGTTTTTTAAAGTTACAATACTTAAGATGGAAAATTCAGCCATATCTACCAGTTTCTCTGCCCAATTGTTTTTTCAAATCTACTAAGCGAAAAAAGTTATATTTATGTAGGATTTGGCGATAGGACCACGGAATAATATCGTAAGAAGAATATTCTAATTTTTAAAACCACTTCTAAAATAGAAAAAATGTGGCAAATACCTCATTAATCCAATATAGTAATACATTTTTAAGGAAATTAAAAGTATATACATACATATGAACGGAAATGTATTTAGACATAACCCAAGTTCATACAACTTTTATTACGAAAGAATTCGTACAAAGATATGATATAATAGTAATACCTACAATACACTCCTCCATAACTAGTATTAATCATTAGCAATACGCTAGTGATCCGTGTGTAAACGTGAAAGAAAATTAACTTAATATTAGATTACAGTGATTGATGTTTCTTCGCTACTCTCTGGTTTCAGACACATTCCAATGATCTCCAATAAATCATAATATTACATTCAGGAGATATAAAACTTTATACATTTGATCTTCAAAGTAACGCTCATAAATTTTATTTTATTTTTAAAGGATTGAAATTCAAACATAAAGAATAAAGATATCTGGATTTTTATTAGATATTTTACAAATCGGCACTTTTGAAGATTTTGATTGATTAGTTTAAGGATATAAATAAAGATACTATATAAAGTTGACTCACTTTAAGACGCTTTTCTCCTTGTAAAATCTGATAGTTACTTTAACATAAAAACGGAAGCTTTTATGGTCGGAAGACATATAATGACTTACCGACCGCTATTGAACAATACCAAACAGGACCGTTGGTATAATATACCCTTTGCTGCATGGAAGCGCTGATGAAATTTTACTAATATAATACTATTTATAGTGGTCACTTATGCAATTACTGTCTACTTAGGACATTGAGGAGCATCTATCTTAATACAGACATAGAGCTATTAACACTTTAAACCTCGTACTAATAAGACATTCAACTATTAACATATAGCAACAAAATCAGAAAATGCAACGTATACTTTCCTCTAAACCTTAAATGGTACCTATATCATCTTTTTCAGATATTTAAAGAACATGGACAACTACACATTATACCATTACTTCTAAAATATAGAAACTCTTCGATGTTTTTGAGGTATTGAGACAACATACAAGAAAATCAATCTCAGGTGGAACACGTTCCAGTGTTGATTGCAATGTGCGGTAGGCGCTGAAGCAATGCCAAAAGGAATATAGTGAAGGTGAGCGTGGCGTTGCGCCGCGGCGCCGTCCGTATCGACCGCCGCCTGTTGAATGCCGACGACTCCCTTCGCCACCCCAACCCCATGTCTTACCCGTCCTCCCACTTTTCACGTGCTTAAAATAGGAGCGTGCAATGTCGATATTTGAAACATTAGCTTACCGCAGGACAGTAACATAACTTTCCCCTGTCTTGGTAAATTTTTGGTCGCTCCTCAAGCTTCGAGCTGTTTCAGAATGTAAGCCGTGAAACAATGTAAACAGTATTATAGATAAGTCATGACAATGTTAACTAGATGTAGGTGTTTATAAACAGTAACGTAAGTACGTCATTATCAGCTAGTCTCTATTTTGGGTTCCGAGTGAAAAATAGGCTAGAAACTTCCGGCGTGAATTTTTGTACTCATAATTACAGAAAATATTGGAGTTATAAATTCATGTTTAAGCTGTTATCTGTGGACTGATCGTCCATCG
Source organism: Carystus phorcus (assembly GCA_018248895.1). NCBI lineage: Eukaryota > Metazoa > Arthropoda > Insecta > Lepidoptera > Hesperiidae > Carystus > Carystus phorcus. The sequence goes on along the minus strand of DWJN01002087.1, from coordinate 13,980 downwards.
TTTATTGGTACCGCAATAAATTTGATTCCTATTTGAGATAAGTTACAGTCATGAATAAAATACAGATTTCAACGTTGGATTTAAAATACTGATCAATGTAAAGAAGTTAAAAGTAAAATAAATCTATATATATTTAAATCCTCTATTGTAACATCAAACAACTAGATACTATGAAACAAAAAAGGAACATGAACATTTTGCTAATAAGGTATTCATTTGTAGCGTAAGAGGTGCTTTGTAACGGAACATCTAAATATATTAATTCTCTTCTGTAATCTTTATTAGCTTCTATTCTATTCTTCACTATATTATTTACTAGTAAACGACGTCATATTTCTTGGGCAAACGTCTAACTAACTACCCAGACTCAACAATTTATTCAGGATTATTTTAATTTATGTACATGTTTTGTGAATCGAAAATATGGAACAAATACTAGTACGTTACACAATTTTACTGAAACAAATTAGTATAAAACGTATCTAAATTGGATAAACCGTGTAGCGTGTACAAACAGAGGTAAACGGAGAAAATTTGTAAAAATTATTGTTTATGGGTCTATTACATTAACCTTAGAGGGGAGGACCTATTGATAGAATTTTACACAAAATGTTCACGAATAAAAATATGGAATGGGCTTCCTTCTAGAGTATTCCCGGAGCACTGTGACGTTGGGTTCTTCAAAACCAATGTAAAAGTCCTTTCCGTCAAGACCGGCATTACAATGGTGATTCCTCTGGTGTTGTTTAGGTTTATAAGCGAGGTTGACCACTTACCATTAGGTGGCTCATTTGCTTCTACCTCGTCCTTTATAATGTAAAAAACAATGATAAAGTACGGTTTTATTACATGTGTGATGTGTTTGATGAATGATGACATATTCTCCAAATTCACACACTTTATTATATAAATATAAACATAGACTCAACTCGTTTAAATATTAGTACGATTATGTCTGGAACACCTCAATACCCCAATTTCCGCTTTCGTTTATCTGTAAGTCGCCACGAGTAGCGTAATTTAGGGTCACTTATCTCCAAGGCTGCAGACTCTTGATGATAATCCACTGTATATATTTAGTACAGTACAAGTCTGAGAATATAAAATAGATTATGTTAATTACATTTGAATTTTAAATGTCTTACCTATAATGAAAAGGGTTGATACGCGCACTGATAAATATCATATTTGATTGTTTTAAAATTGAAATAAAAAGTTATTAATGTCCTTTTTTCAAGCAGCTTCGCGTATCGTATAGACATGTTTTAAGCACTTTTAGAAATAAACCCACACCGACTTGACCTGTATAGAATGCGGGGATGCTCGATTATTACCCAAAGTAGTTACAAAAATATAACTATAATATAAAATAGTCGTCGAATTTAAATTTACAAATTGATTGAACAGTATATTAAAAAATACACACAAAATACATAAAAAAATATATGTAAATTTGGACGGATTACATACAAAAAGGTGTAATTAAATCTTTTCTACCAACTCAAGGATTCAAACACAGGGATTTCTATCATTATGGTTGAGCAAGATAATAGAAAAAACAAATAGAGTAAAAAAAATACCGCGTATATATATTTATGCATTTACCAAATAATTGGTAATCAAAATAATATTTTTTTTTCATTTAAACAAAACATTTTTGTTTGAAAATACGTAATCGTATACGAGATACAGAAATGTTAACTCAGCAAACGATGAAAATATACACACAAATAAAAGTTTGAAGAACCAACATCCTTAAGCCTTTTACAAGCTTTTGTTTAACTTGGTCAATCGTTGCAAGTTACAAGTTACAATACAACTGTCTACACTTGTATACAAGTGTACGCAATCAGACATATGTACATATAAGTAACTAGCTGACCCCAGCAAACGTTGCTTTGCCATATAAATTATTATTTTAGAACTATTTTGATAAACACAAAAATGGTTATAGCGGGTTAACCGTTAAAAGTCAGACATATGCTGTCGCGGACCTTTATTTAGAACTTTTAGAGGGGGACAATATTGTAATACATGATTTTTTTGTAACTTTCACGGTTTACTCAGCGCACGCAACAAAAGCTCAAAATTTTGTCGATCTCGCAATATTCTTTATTGCTGCTCCTCTCTTGTTCCTCTTAGCGTGATGTTCTATAGCCTATAGCCTTCCTTCATAAATGGATTATCTTACACTAAAAGATTTTTTCAAATCGGTTCAGTACTTCCTGAGATTATCGCGTTCAAACAATCAATCAAACAAACAAACTCTTCAGCTTTATATTATTAGTATAGATGTTGTATAATAAAGTGGGTACAATGTTACTAAAATTATTACTTCTGATATTTTTTGACTATTGTTAAGTGAACTGTAAGCTCCTAAGACAAATTAAACAATTTGGCATTGATTTTGAATTATGATGTCTTATTCTAAAACTCCCATCTAACTACTGCGCCCAGGGATTGCTTCATTAGAGATCTTCAAGACCTAAATAGCACGGATTTCAAAATTTGTTTATTAAATATACTCACTTTTTTATTTATTAAAATTATTGCTTGACTACAGTCCCATCTGATGGTAAGTGATGATGTAGTAAATATTGATTTACGTTTGAGAATACAATAATAACCAATTGATTCGAAACATACTTAGCAGTGATGTTTTATATCGGCGCGCGCAAACTTCTTCACACGGTAAAATACACTCTGATCAGTTTTCCCAAATGCGCCAAAAGAAATATAACTTCGAAAGAAAGGTGTCCTGGGAGACCCAGCGATACAAATTTTCTTTCGTTATATATTGTGTATTAAATAACAGAAACAAGCTATGAGATTGTTTGAAAAAGAATTCTAAGAAAGTGTACTTTTAATTATGGATTTTTGGATAAACTAATATCTAGTTATTTTCAAGTTATTGAACTGCAGAACATTTTAATATATCATAGTGTGCGGAGATGTTTATAAAAAACTCTTCATTATTAATACTGTGAAATACCCAACTGACTGTGAGTATAAGCATGAGTGCCTTAAAGCACTTCAATATGAATTGGACCGTACTTAAATATATCAAGTAAATTTAAGATACTACAAAAAAAATATTGCTGATTGAAATCCAACACTTTTCCTTCTAGCATTCTTTCTGTTAGAACAGTTCTATAGGGATTCATTTCTAGTAATAATAATGCGAACTCGAAGCTTGTGCTATAACAGCTGTCGATAAAGACTTAATTCTCATCTAGTATCAGTCAAAATTGTGGGGCTTAATATATAGACATTTGAACGCCCATACATAACTTTGAAACAAAAACTTTACTACAAGAAACAATTTTATTACTATACCTGCACGTCCTACTGTACTTCGAAGTCATAAGCGTATATAATATTTCAAATAAATATTACTTGCTTTGAATTGAACGTAACCCACAATCGATACTCTCAAAGGTATCTATTCAAGATTAAACCCGCTATAAAAATCTACGCTACGAAACTCGCATCATGTTTGCCGTGGGTGGAGTGGAACGCAAACAGTCATAACTCTGTTGAGAGATATGCCCTCACTAACAGGTGTTCGACGGAACGGAATAGTCTCTCTAAAATACTGTTTATACGTGTATTACTTTTTGTGGTTCCGTAGGCAAATGACCAGCGCTAATCCCCAGTGACAAAGCATGTTGAAGTTCGCTCTGACCCCTTCAATTACGAGCAGACACGTGCTTGGCAGACGGCCGCTAATGAACTGAACCAGGGAAATAAGAAAAATGAATTTCCTTTCGGCATGTTCATTTTTGGCCCCGCTACGGCATGACCCCGAACAGGGTTCATACAACATATTTAACAAAAATATTAATCAAAATCAAGATTAAATTTATAATTTAAATCACAAAAGAATCATCAAATAATAAAATTTCAATAAAAGTAATTTTTGTCACTGCAAAAATGTCCAATACTATAGATGTTTTGTACTCCTCATCTAGGTAACCCATGCAATGTTACTTTTAACACAAATATAAAAAATACTTTAATTTTTAGCGTACTTGTAGTTTCACCGAAACGAACGCGATTATGGCTTAAATCAAGTTAGCCTTAAATAAAGTAACAGGTTTTTAGCCACAATATATGTATTTTTACACGCATCGTAAGCACAAACTTCGAATTTATTGACATACCTAATTGATTGCTATTAAAAAAATACACTGACAAGTTTCTTAATTATAACCATAACATTTAAACCAAAAAAGAAATAAATAAGGCTACGATTAACATCCCTCTAAAAGTGAAACCCTGCGCCTGGAGTTATAACAAAGGCAATAAACTTACGGCAATTACAATTATACTTTTATGAGTGAAAGTAATCGCGGAAAACAATCGCATTTCAAGTAATTAACCAGCAAACGTCTACGAATTAGTAATATTAAGTCTTTTATTACAGCTGTCCCGTTATTTACTCAGACGAATCTCGGATCAGTGATTAATATTAAAATTGTTTCAAAAATATTGAGCTATGATATAAAAATATAATAAGAAATAAGAAACATTTGATGAAATCGAACATAGTGAAACACTTTCAAAACCCAGACAACTAAAAGTCGAATAGCTCGTAAACAGCAACGCCTCCACGATGTTTACCAAAGATCAAAATACGGATATGTGATTTAGAAGGCTAAAAATAGAACTAGTTATAGACGTCGGACGTGAAAAGGGTTTTAGGAAGTTTGCAATACTTTATCAAAAAGAAGGAAATTTATAAAAAGAAATTGAAACCATAGTTGAAATTATTTTAATCTTACCTAACCTAGTACTGGCCTCAACTACTATGCGGCGCGGCGGCGCTACGTCCAGTAGCGGAGTCGATAGCTGCTTCAACGATTGGTACTAAAAGATTCCTTACCCTGCAAGATACCCCAAGGCGTGACAGTCCATGAGTGTTCCGCAAGGTTGTTCTTACAAGTTGGTGGTATGTAGCAACACTCCACGTAGTTTGGAAAAGATGCATATTCCTCACGGCGTAAGTATATCGTATATCACTCATTAATATTTTACAGAACCGAGTACCTTTTTAAATATTTCAAATATAGAAAAATAAAATATCTTCTTTAAACACATATCTCAAAATTTTAACTGGTTACATGAAACTGGTTAAATAAAACTGCTAAAATAACCGGTTACTGGTGTTGGCCAGTAAATAACAAATATTTGTGTATAAGTAATACTAGGAGTATTTAATAACGCAATAGACAATTTTTCTGTTTATCGGTTACTGCATGCATTTGTTTCCGCTAATCTCAGAAATGTCTTAACTGATTTTCACTAAAGTACACAAATTTGACATGTGATTTATTTTAATCGGTTCGTATTTCTTTTAATTTAATCGGTTCTCAAAGATAACAATTTAAAAACCCTGTTTTATCATTTGTTATTACGTACTAAAAACATAAGTTTTCCGAAGCATAGCGAGAGCAGTTTCTTGTTTTGTGTATAAATTTTAAATCGGTCGATTCTTTTCAACATAACAAATTCACTGACAGAGTTAATATAAATAAGTTATTCATCGGATTTCAAATACCCTTTTTTATGACAACCTCAGCATAAAATGAGATGGAAATGATTAATGAACATTGTGAGAAAGAAGATTAAATAATGACTGAACCCGAACCTCAGACGTCAGCTAAACCTTTCGTTATATATAATTATAAATAGCATCAAAAGGAACAGTTCACTGGAAATGTTTGAAAAGATGTAACAAACCGTCTTGCAGTGAAAGTACGCAATATAATATTTGTGCACGATAACAGATTATAAATATAAATACGTACATACATATGTATTATGTTTGGATATGAATAAATCTTGTTCTTATCATGTGGCGAACCTAGTATTGAACTTTTCTATGCTCGAAATTTGAAAATAGAAGATAGAGAAAATATTTGGAAAGTAATGACAGTTTAATAGTAACACTAACTTTCGCCCTTGCTTAATGATACACCGCAAAAGAGCATTCTTATTTTCGAAAATTAAGTAAAAAATTAAGTAGTAGGTGGCCACGTCGGGTTATTTCGTGAAAATATTAATACCGATAAATATCATGATAATCTTTTTTCGGGCTTATTGATTTTATACATGACTAAAATTTATTTAGAAATATGCAATTATGACTTCACTCAGTTTTGAAGTTATTATAAATAATTTTCAGATTATACAAATTTCCTCATATGTTTTACTTTACCGAAAGCCAATGACAGTTCAAGAAGCTGTCTAGAGAATTTGGGCATTGCTCTTTTTCCGAATAGGAGATATTATAGAAGGAGAACAGGATTTGCCGTCAAATCATTAATGGCCGATTATAATATTTTTTTATGTGAATAGCCGACAAACAAACCGTCGAGCCACCTGTTTTTGAGTGGTTATCGTCACCCATAAACATCTTATGTAACACCAAAAGAATCACTACTGCGTTATCAGCTAAAAAGAAAGATTTTTAGTATCTATATTATTTCAATGTCTTGTAACGTAAGCAAACATTTCATGACTAATTTTAGAAGAAGGGTGGTATTTAGCCAGGGGTTACCAACCCCCGGCCCATTGCTATCATCACGGGTGGCGAATGAGGTTTCATTAGAAATTTATAAATTATATACCAAAACTACATAGGTAGCAATTAAACAAATAAGTAAAGAAATAATATAGGTCTCGAGAAAGAAAGGATATTATAATAGGTATAAATGGTGTCAAATTAAAGTACCTTCCTCTATGTTGAACGATAGCGTCAAAGCTATCAACAAACCAACTTGCATCCAGATAAGAGGAGCTAGCGCACTCTGTAATGATTATGAAAGAGATCATCATTTAAAATTAGTTTCAGGGAATTATCCCTACATTATTATAAGAAAGCCTAGCTTAAATAAAACTACTAAATAATAACGGTAGTCCAATCAGAGTCAAAAATAATTCAACATATTCTCAGTATTTACCCATTCAAACAAAAACACCACAGGTTGTGTCAAATTGAGAAGGCACGTGGATAAAACACAAATTACCTTTTCTATCTTCTAAAAAAGTTTCAACGGCAAATAACAATGATACAATACTGTTGCTTGGAAAACCAACCCACTTTAGCTAACTTTTAAAGAAACGAAAAGATTTGTTATTCTTGTGGATTGCTAGTCATTACTTCAGTTTGCAGTACGACAAGACATTAGTTTTTAATTAACTTAAGGACCATACATTTTACTAGCAATTTTATTTTACTTTTTGTAAGTGAATACTATTAGCTTTGTTACAATTCCGGTTGATGGTAAGTGAGGTATTGAAACGTACAACCACACTAAAAACCTATACAAGAACCTTGAAGACATTATACTCGTAATCGTATGTGAAGACTAATGTAGGCAAGTAATTTTGCCAAATTTTCCCTCAACATTAATTACAAAGTTACGGGCCAGTTACAAATCAAACTTTAAATACTTTGGCAGAACTTTAAGGACGAGAAGATAGAAGGTATATGATAGGTATAACTAAATCGTTCATTAATAAGTTAGTTCAATAAGTTTTAGTTTACTGAATCATTTATTGAACTGTTACCGCACTTCCAATTCCAAGGAGTGATAAGCAATCAGGTCGGCGAACCAAACTAAAGCAAGATAATTAGTTGGATATCTTAACTTGGGTCATGAAATTCTAGAGACGAGAAAGAAATAAGTGATGCCTCCAAGCCAATAATGGCACTATAGAGCAGGAGTGTCTCCTCCTCTCTGAGGAAGCCTTGAGCATACTCCACCACGTTGCATCAATGCGGTTTAGATTGGCCAACCCAAGTGTCGGAAGTTTTTATACCACCCGAAGGCATCTGACATGGCTTGACGATTGTTATTTACTATAAAACCAACCGACTACTACTTATTATATGTATATAAGGACCGACAGCTTATCTGCCCCCCCCGGAGCACAGAAACGCGCAAGATTTTTTTTTTACTAGCGGTTACCCATCTTGGTACCAACCACGCCCGCAATTGCTTAATTTTGTCGATCACTTAGAGTCGATGCTAGCCGTCGGGCTATAAGCGCTATAATAAGCGATATCATATTTAATACGAAGAAAATTTCTACAAATTCATATACCAGATAACAGTTTCTTTACAGTGAGGAAGCTACATACAGAACCCGCATGTGGTAACAGTTGAAGAGTTTCATGAAAGCCAAACTTTAGGTTTAGACGAACGCTAGATATTCACCTATCAGGTGCTATTTTATTTGTTCTAAATATTTCCTGATCGTGCTATTTGTCAGTAGATACTCGTACTCAATTTATTGCCCTAATTATTGTGATAATATATTTTACTTGTATTTTATTCACGGTTATTAGATAAATAAGAGTGACTATTATCAAATGTATAAAAGAACACGTAATACCATACATACTTTAACTCAATTATTAACACCAAATTCAAATGTTAAAACTTCTCGTACTACTCAAACTCAAATCATTTATTTCATTTAAGTATTTATAAATACACTTATGAACGTCAAATATTTTACATCTCCCACTACTTAATAACACCGATGATAGGGCTCTTACAATGAAGACCTTTATAATGGAGACGCTCGTATTTATGCCATTTATTGCCACTAGCCGTTTAATTTAATTAGACTGATCGATTGGTCAATGACTCAAGGAATGAAAATTGTCCAACTACAAAAATTATATGCGTTACATCCGTATTGTGTAATATAATACGCTTGTCACAATTAGTAAATTACAACACACTTATTTTTAAAACTTACTAAAAAGTTTCTTATTGTTCGCTCTTTGAAACATTTCCTCTTACTTTTACGCATTTAATAGTTTAATAGTTTTCTTATTTAAATTATCTTAATGACTGCGTATTTAACCTTTTGAAGCAAACACATCATATATGAACAAGTTAATCGAACAAATAATTTAATTCAGCTTATCATTTTTTTAAAGTTTGAAGTCATTATTTATTTATATGAACTCTGCCATTTTCCACAATATTTTATTTAAATGGTTTCGTGATATTCTATTTAAATTTCAATCGCATGAAAATCTTTGCAGCAGTTTTTATAATTATCTTCTTCAATCCGGTTATAGTACAATTTAAACCACTGAAAGAACACATATTATTTTTAATGTTTTCATTTAATTTTAGAAGACACAACATACCCACCCTTCTTACACGTAGTATCGGAGAAACTTTGCTGTTATAGAACTTACAGAGGCAAACAAACTAATTTACTAACACAAAGCAATGCAGACGCTTGTAAAAGAAACTTTTGTTACTTAAGTAGTGTCGTAGTTTCAAGAAAGTCTGAAACTCTTGGTTTGGGGTAAAATCATTATTATAAACACGATTATTATAAATACGCCTCACATTGTCTCACTCTCCAAAAGTCTGACACTACATACGACACACAATACTACATCTGGAGTGACGTGTAGTATCGGCGTCATTTGGAAGCTAAGGCCAAGTTGGCCTCTAGGAAGCTTGGCGTTCTAAATCGCGCTAAAAAGTACTTCACTGCGCGGCACATACTTATGTTCTTTAAGGCTCGGATCAGGCCTCATTTGAAGTACTGTTCCCACATCCACCATACCAACTTAATCCATTTGAAGCTGTACAAAAACGCACGATACGAATCGTTAACGACCCACGAATCACTCACAGGTTAGTACACCTGGGTTGTCCCAGGGACATCAGTTAAGTCTATGTGTTCTAATAATTTTACACCGGTGAATGCTCCGAGGAATTATTCGACTTGGTGCCGTCGTCGCTTTGTCCATTATCACACCACTCTCCTAAGATTGAGGTTTCATCCACATCAATTTTACTCGTGGAGATGTTCTACAGTCCGATTCTCGCGGTCATTTTTGCCACGCACCTGCAAAATGTGGAATGAGCTTCTTTCTGAGGTATTCCTCGAGCGCTATGACATGGGGTTCTATAAAAAAGGTGTAAAGAGAGCTCATATAGAGAGAGATATTTTATTGTGTTATAGAAATCAGTCGGGTTTTTCGTCCTATAATATGATAAACCAATAATAATGATTTTTAGGCGAACTATCCGCCTGAAAATAACGTCATCATGGAAAAGCGTTACATATGCCGTGTTCTGATGTGTGCCAAGAACGACTATAACAATTAAAATGATTATATCATTATTTATTAGGTACATGAAATTTACGTGCCTAGTTAGGTAGGTACCTACTAGATATCTGATATGAACTTTTCTTTAAAAAATACCCTATTTTGATGAACTTATATATTCGACATTTCGTAAAAAGTTATTCGTAAAAAGTTTGTGCCATCCCGCCATCTGTGATTCCTAACGTTAAACATGTCATTATTGTCGGCGGTGTACAGCGTCCCTACTACGTGGTGTACCTAGTTTAGTAAAAACTTGTTAGATGGCGTTAGATGTAGGTGAAATATTACCTTTCCTAAATTGTTTTCCTAAATTATTAACTACTTTCATTACGTGATACATAGTACATAGCATACATTAAAGTATTTTGATATTATAAAAAAGGTTATAAATTAATTAGTTATATGAATTAATTAATAAGTTTACCTTACTATGAACACAATATTTAAAACTTTTGTATTTCTTTAGTTTTTATTTAAAATTAGCTAACAACCAGAATCTAATCGTCTTCATATATATTCAATGTGTGTAAGTACGTAATTTTCTGCCCTCACAATTATGAATTAAGAACTACTTACATCTAATCTGTAGAATTAGGTTATTGTAAATTTTAAAATATTTGTGCACAAAACAATCAATATCAACGAACTATCACAGTTGTGAATGTTTGTAATAATATTATTAAAACTTAATTCATATTATTATTATTTTTAATTTAAGAAAGAAATATATACGTAAATAAATATACACGTTTACAAAATTACGCAACTTTATGCTACCTACTATCGTTGTACCCGTAGATATAAAAAGTATTGGGATATTTCTTCGATTGTCCGTAAAAATAATATCAGATTTTATTATCGTGCATTTCGTTTTGCTAGGTTCTTATGTTCTCATACATCAGGTGCAGAAATAAAACATAAATTTTCCGCGAAGTTGATGAAGATTTTTTTGTATGTATGGTTGCCGAATAAAATCATATTAAGCACTTAGAGCCCGAAAGCCTATCAATAATGCGAACAGTTCACATGATCGTAAATTTTGTAAGTCGCCTGTGAATAGTCCTTATAAAAGTCTTTTTAAGCGCTTAACAACGCCATTTCCTAATACTTCGGGAATAAATAAAAAGGAAGCTCATTTCACAAATTTCATGAACGAAGCAAAAGCATCTGTTTTTGAGTGTGTAAAAGTTCTTCACGTAAAATAGGTCCACTTACACCACAAGAATACTTAGATTTTTATTTGTTTGAACTTAATATATTGTTAGTAACGTCAAGAAAAATATGCGAGAAATTACACCTTATTTAGCTGAAAAGATAAAAAAGGTGACGGAAACACGACGCTCGGTCAGTTTTCTCTTAGATCTCGTAGCAGTATTGGATCTTTGCTTCTCGAAATCTTGAGACGACTAATTACTAAAACTACAAATTAAAGATTAGTAAATCTTTCAATAATATTCAATATACCTGCGTTAGAAATTCTGTAGTTTTGTTTGAATAGTATAAAAAATTAATTATCAAACTACCACTTCTGTATTTTATATAATACCAATATCATTTCGATGTTTTAAATCAAAAATAACCATACCCTTTGTAAACAAATAAGTAAGTACAAATAAGTTTCTTTTTACAATGAAACATTAGAATTATTCATACTATACAAACAAAATCATAAGTTTTTCAATAGAAAATCTTATTTATTTAACGTAACAAAATGTACCAAGATTCCTCAATCGACTATTGTCTTGTGCAATTTGGTGACAATTTCCGAGTCACAATGAGAAAGGGAGGGGAACCATTCCATTAATACTATCAACAGAATTCCACAGATATACTTATAAACAACAGCTCAATGATGGGATTCAGGATTATATGAAATATCCTTTACTATTGTCGTAGTGTACTTACAGTAATTGAATAAGATTTGTCATAAAATATTTCGTCTACCAATGTTTTGTTGCTTTTGCCAAGGGACAACTTCAAACCTCAGGGACAATTTCTTGTAATACTTGTACTTACTTATTTCTTTTGAATTCTTCAAAAAATAATATTCAAATCTGTATTTACTCGGTAGCTGGTGCAACGTAGATTTACATAGACTTCACAGATATATTAGATAAAAATGCAACTAAGGAGTAGAAAACAGGGATTTAACTGAAAGAGTAAAGTGAATAATACTAATAAAATCGTTAATTTCTTTCTTTCTTCTATCTTTTCTTCACCAACAATAAATCAAGTATGCCTCATTACTAATGTCCATGAGCGACGATAACCACTTAGAAAGTGTAGTCACATTTATATCAATACACATACACATTTAGATCAATACTAATAATTACTGAAGAGTTTGTTTGTTTGACTGATTGATTGTTTGAACGCACTAATCTCAGGAACTACTGGATCGATTTAATAACTCTTTTAGTTTAAGATAGTCCATTTATCGAGGAAGGCTATATGCTATACAAGATCACGCTATGACGAATAGAAGAGGAGAAGAGGAGGAAGCTTCTCCTTGCGTGCGCTAAGTAAACGGTAAAAGTTACTCAAAAATCATGTATTACAAAATTGTTCCCCTCTAAAAGTTCCAAAAAACAGTCCGTGACGGTGTAACCCACTATAACCATTTTTTTTGGTAAATATTTACCGAAGCGAAGCGGAATTGGAAGCGAATTGAAAGAACAATAATAGTTCTAAATAATTTACAATTATTGTAAGTAAAAATTACTCTCCAACTCTGATAATTATTTATAGACCAAACCATTCATCCTTATGTCACAATAGATATAAGAAAACATATACATATATGGTGAGCTCATACCCGTGCGTGCCTTCTATTAGAGCCAAGAATCGCTTAGCGGATAGACAATGGGAACTCACAGCACTTAACCTACAATCTACCAACTAATTGTTCTAATGTAAGGACTCATTTGAACATAAAACGATTTCACATTTACTATATTCATTCTTAAATAGTTTTGTGGTTTATTTGAAATTCTCTTCAAGCATAAAAGTAATAGTCTATTTTAAAGAAAGTGCCTGTAACATTTTTATAATAATGATTAAGCGTTTTATTTTTGTACTGTCACTATGATGTTAATAATTAGAAGTATATTGGTTTCACATTCCAGTGAATACTAATCTATGTATGTATATTTATTTATAATGTTTAATGTACCTATTAACATGCATTAAACTGTAGAACTTTATAACACTCGCCTTATTTCCAGAAATATTCGAGCATCGAAGTGGAGTTATATCGTTCGATTTCTTCATCGTTAACAGCTTTTTCGCGTATTGATCACGGTATCAGAACACCGGTTTAAAAACGAATTAACGATATTGTATGGTTCTACGGAATTAGATTACTTCCACTGGGGAGAGTAATTATTTACCTAAAATTACCAACAAATCTGAATCGCCATATACATATATTATGTTAATGAATACTTTTGATAAAAACAAAGGTGTTTTGCGCTCCAAGGGTTTTTAAATCGGAAAGTTATAGATATTTACAATTTATATTTACCATAATCATGTATCTAAAGTATTCGACCTTTTCTGGCAATTATATGTTATCCAAATCATTCATATTCAACATAAACAGAAATGAACGTGGAACGCGTTGTTTATTTTTAATTCCATTTCAAATAATGGATTTCAGCGTACATCAACAACAGTAACACACAAAATCTGGCGCTAATAAAAAACCTATCTATCAAGCCGACGCAACATCTAAACACTGAATCGTGTTTTTCTATGTAAATAGCCGACATTTAGCTGACGAGCCACTTGATGGAAAGAGGTTACCGTCGTCCATGATCCACACC
>DWJN01002086.1:0-16069 GCA_018248895.1 Carystus phorcus | reverse complement strand
GTGTTGTCCATGGCACCCACGACACAGGGTATCCTAGTGTGGGGCTATGAGTGTGTGACGTTATTTATTTATTTATTATATTAGCTCGAAATGAAAATCCTGCATCTGATATGCAACAATTAACTTGGGAATTTTGTCAAATTTTAATAATTATCAAAGCAAATGCTCAAGTATGGGATTAACCAACCAGGAATAACTTAATGCAAAGGACCTAGGCTTTGCATATCCAATAGATGGTGCTGATGTTCTTGTGAAGGCAGGATTTTTTTTACTTAAATCCTGGGTAATTTGAGTTTTTATTTTCTTGAATGAAGATTTAGACAATTTCATTCATTCTTCATCCAAAAATATAATTTAAAATTATGTAACCGATAAAAAATGAATTACGTCAATTAGCTTTTTATCTGGCGATTTGTTATACTTACAATGATCAGTATTGCTTTCACTTATTTAAAATTTAGATAAATAAAATATACTGATCTAAATACATGGAACATCTATAGTGAAATCAATCAGATGGACAATTGAAGCCTGTAAAGCATTACGTAATACAGGAAATTATTATTGAAATCTTTTGTGTCACTAGAAACAATAATATTTATTTCGAAGATCTATCATATATAGAATTGTAGGATTACTTTGTGATATAAATCTCAAAGATTATTGCTTTATAAATCCTACAATGAAGGAGTATCAAACAATAATTGTCTTTTTTTTGTAACAAGGAAACTAAAGATCGATTCTAAATTCTGGAATTTAATGATGTAGAGTATTGTAGAGGTATAACGGAGCAAGGAGTTCGAGACGACCGTATAGTAAATTACGAACTGAAATTTTCAGGATTAACTGTACATTCACATTATTTAAAAGGTCGCTTCCTAATTGATTTTTTTTATTGCATAACCCATCTGCTTTTTGGGGTTAATTTTTTTTTATTAAATTCATACATTTTTACATTGAAACCTATTTCGTTACAATCATGTGAAACATGTAATCGATAATAAGTAATCTAAATAAATTGTCAAAATCAAGGGTGATCCTTAATGAAAATGCCCAGAATTTTATCAAACACGATGTCACAAAGTCTAGTGACGCCAACTGGTGACAAAACAACGCTATCAGTGGATAATAGCGATCAAATTTGTCACATTATTTTAACAGCTAACTTTTGATCAAAAATCTATCAGTGAATGTACAACAGGGCCGTGTACCCTTTCTTTTAAAATATGTTTTATAGCTTTCTACTTTATACAATTGTAAGTATGTATATGCAGTAAAACTATTGTATTTTAATTGCAGACTGAATAGTGTTTCGCCAGTATTATTCCGAAATGTTAATTTGAGTTAATAATTCAGCTCCACACAAACCAAAAGTGGTGTCAAGGGCAGTTAAAAATGCTCACGGAAATTGTTTTGTATCATTTAATCGCCCTAAAAATGTACAATAATGCTGACATTCCCAAACAGCATAACTAGTGTAAAGTCGATGACAATACTCACACGCAAATTATGTGATAAAACTGGCTTAAATTATATTATCAACGGCTTTCGACTCCAATTACACTGAGAGATTAACACATGATTCAGAATTAACAGCCTACATTGATCAGGAATAGGAATAACTGTAGCTTTCATTTAATGTTACATAATAACATTTTATTTTGCAGATTTTCATTATACTACATAATTAAATAAATTGCATTCATATTGATGCACTGGTAAGTGTAACACATCACACATCAGTCCTTGCATCACTATAAAGGGTGAGGTTTCCAAACATTCGATTCCATGGCCGTCCACTCCAGATAGTATACACTGAAACCTCGTATAGGATGGCAGTAGTAGTGTTCTTAAAAGTAAGTAGTTTAGAAAGCGAACAGCAGTAAGAAGGCCATCATAAGACAGAACAGTCCCATGGCCTCAGACAGGGCGAAACCCAGAATGGCGTATGAGAAGAGCTGCTGCTTTAGAGAGGGGTTCCTGGCATAGCCGATGATGAGGGAACCGAACACTGTTCCAATACCAGCACCTGGAATTATACAAGTATATGTTACATTATGATTCTGTCTAACAATATCAACAATTATAAAAAATATAGTATTAATAATGCAATAGGTTAGGTGTGTAATCAAAGCCAGCTCACCTCATCAATGGTCTTCATGCAATGAATATAACATGCACATAAACAATGTCAGTAACCAAAAGGTAAATTCAGGTATCACAAATATTGTAGACAATATACACTGTACAAATATACTGTAAGAAACAAAGATGATCTAAAAGGCGAACAACATTAGGAACGCAATCATCAAACAAAACAGGCCCATAGCTTCAGATAATGCAAATCCCAGGATAGCATATGAGAAAATTTGCTGTTTGAGGGAAGGATTACGTGCATATCCAATAATTAAGCATCCAAACACCACACCAATTCCAATACCTGCAGGTAACACAAAACTTTTAAGAGGCAAATAAAGGAAAAGGAATAAAACTCAAAAGTTCAGTTCTTTGTGTAAAGTACTTGGGTGAACATCATTTAGGATTATGCAACATGGATTACATAAAACTTTTGCCAAATTTCCACATGAAGATTTCACAATCTCATTAATTTGTTTGAGTACTGTATTATTTAATTAGAAATGAACTTTTGAGTTTAAACTCATGTCTTTAAAGACATGCTTTTGAATAGGTAAGGTTAGTGACAAGCGTAGGTGACAACCAAAAATTAAGTTGATGACAAAAATGAATGCTTACCGGAACCCGCTACTCCTACTGTCGCTGCACCAGCACCGATGAATTTGGCAGCAGAGTCAATATCCTTTGTAACCGAGGTGGTTTGGAAGGAACGGACTGCTGAGAGCTGGGCGGGGGCAGCTGGGACAATCTGGGTGTGGCTGGACACTGCTGCCAATGGCCTCACCAAGGCTGTGTTGCTGAAGATCTGTAAAAAACATTTCATAAATATTTTAAGATCAACTCCATGCTCATGGCCAAGTTCAATCTTGACACTGACAGATGCATTTATAAAATAATACTGTGAAAAACCAGTGTATCAAAGAAGGAAATCAGTATTTTTAATTCATACTCTTCATTTAAATTCATTATCATTCTGATTAGGGCCTTTGCAGTAAATCACAACTGATTATGTAATTGTAAATACCTATTATTATATTGTTGTAGTCTAATGAATTACACCGAGACAATTTCCTGATTGAAAGAAAGTACGCCGGTATGCATAATCTAATAAGAAAAACTAAAATAAGAAATATTAAACATAATTGTATGTCCAAGAAAGCAAGTATTTTAAAGGTCTAAAATCGAATTCCTAAAAACTGGACACTTTTTTATAATGAAACCAGTACTTACAGCAGACCTGGCTGCAGGGGCGATCAGTCTAGCAGCAGACAGCATTTTTATGGTTATTTGGGTGCGGCGAGCGACAACTGAAAGAAACGGTGCACTAGATTAATGAATGTTGACTGAAGTATAGCTCTAACAGCTGTGAATGTCTAAAATATAAGATTTAGACTTAGGAATACTTGACAGTTTGACCGCAGGGTTACGTAATTTGTGAGTCTACGTAACAGAGTCCCGAGTTTAGCATAAACTAAGGTTTTGAAAGATTACCGATTGGTTACCACTATGCACTGGATTCTACAGTAAGAAAAGCCGTATTTCACTAGATACGAGATAAACGAAAGACGACGGAAAATGGCCGAATCGGCTATCTATCGCAGAGGTTTTACTGATCCTTCTATGTGACAACTTACGTTAAACACAATAAAATATTTGCACTAACACCCGCGGCGCGTTTCTCTTTAATGAAATAAGCACTTTTTATTCGCTCGTATCTTGAGATTTCAGCACTTTTGCACGATTAGTTTATTCACAATTTTTACTACACTTACCAAAGAACACCGAGAAGGAGGAGACCGGCCTTTGGAATGTTCAATTTCTGAGTGGTGAAATGAAACAGAATGAAAATCTAGCCCTATCATTGGTCGATTTGCGCATACTGCGCCAGTTCCGTTCGGCGCAGCCAACTATTGATTATCCAAGGATTGACCTGCGTGAATGACAGATTTGTGAAATACTTTTAAAATGTAAATTTCTTGTTTTAACATTGTTACTGCAACATTAATAAAATAAAAAAGTTTTTGATTTATTTATTCGTAGTTTTTATTTTTATGCTAAATAGGTGCTTAAACATTTGAGTTATATAAATAAATGTCAAACAATTGTTAGTTCTGTATTTGACTAGTGTATTATCCTCCTTACGACATGGCCGTCTTCATGACAAACATCTGTACATTTAATGGATGTGGCATTATTTTTCCGAGTTTAGTGGATTTAATTTGGCATATCGAAGATGTTCACATAGGTAAATAATTATTTTATGTGATTTTTTAGCATATAAGGACGTATATATCGCTTGCGAAATATGTGGTGACCCTCCCTTCTTATCAATGTTTGGAAGTTGTCTACACTGATGTGTATTTTTGTGTATAACTAAAATTAAATTATTGCGGGAAAATTTTGTGATTATTTGGGTTAGTAGTTAATACTATTTGTTTACTGTGTATTTTAAGCATGATAAGTTTATTTGTTTGTAATCAATCACAGTTTAGATGGTTATTGCGTAGTGTCAACTGTATGTAAATATTAAACAGCTGATTCGCATTCTTCTAGTAAGACTGCACTGACTTACAGATTATGATCCGGCCGTAGTTGAGCAGAAAGAGGCTTCTCAGCCCGCGTCGGTGCCTCTGAGCTATATAAAGCGGTTTCTGTCGGAGGCTGCGCGCCGGCAGCTGCAGAACACGCCAACAGTTCCCGATGTTCGTCGACGTCTTCTATCGGCTCCCAAAACTCCATCTGTACGCAGCAGTACTCCCACTGGTAACTTACTAAACAAAAATATTATCAAATATTCACATACCATATAAAACAACTACCTTATTCAAATTTTGTTTGCCATATTAAGTTATCTTATGTTTAAATTTCAGGAAGTGAGAATGATGAAGACGAGCATGATCTTATGAGCCCCTCAGAGGATAGCAATGACTCTTGGACCACCGTTGAAGAATATAGCTCAGATTTTATACTCCGATATGGGGTAAAGTAAGTAATATATTTAGTGTTTGAATAACCACAAAAATTCATACAAGAGTACCATAATACAGAACTTTGTTAAACATTGCTCATTAAATTCTCTATTAACCTGTACTTTTAGGATGAATGCTAATGCTTCGTCTGGAGCTTTGGGCCCGGCAGCGCAAGAGAAACCCTTCGCCTGCCCAGTTCCTGGCTGCAAGAAGCGCTACAAGAATGTCAATGGCATCAAGTATCACTCCAAGAATGGTCATAAGAAAGATGGCAAGTGAGTACAGTTTGTAAATTTCTTACACTGTGGTTTAACTTTTAATTTGATGCAGTTAACTGATAGTTCCAGTATTGTAGCTTTTTGCCAACAAAAAATAATAATGTTGACTCAATAAAGATGTTTCAGCATATTATTTTTATGTTTTGTTATTATTGTTTCATGTTATATTAATTGAACCATGCAAAAACATCTTTATAAGTAATTATGGAACCTAATATTTTTTTGAATCCTTAAGTGATTTTTTCCTTCAGCTTTTTTTATAGTATTCATTCATTCATTCATTTGACAAAAAAAGATGAAATTAGCCGCATAACCATGACCATGCATAAAACAAAAAGTAAAAAGGAAGATTTATAAATTTGTTAATTTTATTTATTTTTCATATAGTTGTTAAGTATTAAGCACATATCAACTTATCATATAATAATGTGATAGTACATAATCAATTATATCATTAATAATTAGAATGATTGTGTCATATTACTATTAAACTTAGTTTGCTGCATCAAATTAAAAATCAAATTAAAGTGAGTATGGCATCATGGTAATAAATTTTTTCTTTGTTGGATATGAAAGGACATTTGACTGTAACAATTGTAATGACATTTACGACTATTTAGAATTCGATTGAACTTTTAAGTGTTGATTATGAATGAACACTTCATAAACAATAATAATATGGTCTCCATTATTTAAATCTAATTTCAACTATCATAATATTGTAGGTATTGACGCAGTCGGCAAATATTATCTTGCACTTTAAAAAACCATTAGATTGAATTGTGAATCTAAACTGTTCTCGAATCCACTCAAATACCCAAATTTCATCAGTTGGTTTGACCGTTTAGGAGGAGTTATATAAAGATATGTTGCAAAAAAATTTTGTTGTTACTTAATTATTGCCTCATGTTTATAAACTAAAATATTCTTTGGCATATAACGTAAATTTAGAATAATTTTGTTACCATATATGGGAGATTCATATTTTGCGCTCGTAGGGCATAGTATTTAACTCACTAGATCTCCTTAACTATGGGGTAGATGTCTTTAACCAAGATTGATATGTTCGTAATTTACTATACTATTGTTGTATAAATAGTTGTCTGGGCAGACCATTCAGATTATATAATATTCATTTACAAAAGAATAGGAATATTTTTTCAAAGTATTTTTATTCTTTTATTCTTCGGGATAGATTCAATTACTGGTTCTTAACAAACTACATTAGGGATACTGGTTTCATATGTTTAACATTTTATAAGAAATCCTTTATTATGCAAGTATTCTTTGGATTTGACCTTCTTATCCATGTCAGGTGATTTTCAGATAAGTAACAAACTCTATTTATTTCAAACACTTGATTCTATTTACGGATATTTTAGACAGTTATTTGTCAACTTACTTTAAATGCCATTATTTTTTTCTGTTAGAAAGTTTCCTGTGTTACCATCGCCATATCAATACAGGCAGAAAATACCGTCTGGGCCTAAGAAACGATTAACTGCCCAAGAGTACTTCTGGAGGAAATGGGTATTTAATTACGGGCTTAAAACAATAATAAGTATATAGACTATTTTTAGATTGTTGCGTACTTTGGTTATGAATAGATTCTACGTATGTAGGAAAGGTAAAGAGTTGATTTCATTTCATTGTACTTTAAATTAGTTCTATAGGTTTTAGAGATGTTTGCGATCATTAGATGTAATACGTTGTTAAATATGAGTAAGTAGGTACCATTTTAGACTATACTGTTGATGTTTTTCGTTTTAAAATAATTCCTGTGGATGTATTTAATTATTTTCTATAGGTCTCTCGTTTCGTTTCGAGCGGCAACGCATTTGTGATGTCTTTGATGTCACTGATATGTATGGCCGATGGCGATCACTTATATTTCCGGAAAAAATAAAATTAAAAATATCGAATTCTGAATTTATATCATTCTCTAATCGACTTAAACATAAAGCAATTCATTCAAATTTGTCCAACCATTTAGGAGTTCAATTACATCACGAGCGGAAAAATTAGGTTTGTAGGGTTTATTTTTCCTTAATGCGGTGTTTTATTTAGATTTTCAATAATAAATTTGCAGGATAAAAAAGGCGTACAAGTGCCAATGCGGCAAAAGCTATAAGACGGCGCAGGGTCTGAAGAGTCATTCGATATCGCAGCACATGACCTCACCGGCGACTCCGACGGCCTCCCCGGACGCGGGGCGAGGCGCCGCCCCCAAGATGCCGGGGCTCGTCGTCACCTCGTCCCCCGCGAGTCACGGTAG
Organism: Carystus phorcus; assembly: GCA_018248895.1. Taxonomy (NCBI): domain Eukaryota; kingdom Metazoa; phylum Arthropoda; class Insecta; order Lepidoptera; family Hesperiidae; genus Carystus; species Carystus phorcus. Next base: position 8,411 of record DWJN01002086.1, on the reverse strand, counting down.
GTCTCTCAATATCATCGACGGCATCGACGCCAACAAGCTCGTTCGGATATACGACAGCATCAAGACCAAGGATCTACCGTCGTTCACGATTCCGAAGCACAATCTCACCAATTTGAATATAATATCCGCGAATCAGAGTTCGGTGCGACACTCGGTCCTCCTTACGCCGTCTTCGACCCCGGGCTGCAGTCCGAAGGGCGAGCGCGCTCCGAAGCTCACCGTGAGTACTCACTCGACGTACGGCCACGAGCACCTCAACTGAACGTTGAGGGCCACGGAACTCGAAGGGCCACGGAACTCGATGGGCCACGGATACCGTTTAGTCATTAGAGCTAAGTCGAGAGCTGTATGCAGTTCCTATGAAAATATCATTTTTGTCTATCTCATTGTTATATTTATTGTTATTCATCTCATTACTTGAAGGCGGTGATTTCAGTATCGTTTGATAGCGGACGGCTCCATTATTTATGGTATACCATTTGCTGTATGTAAATGCTATCATAAGTTTTTTTTTAACTGTAGTTACATTTTCCGATTTGGAATAAGATTTTAGAAAGCATTCGGTCATTTATGTTTTAATAAATATTTCGTTACTATTCGATCCTGGATTTGATAGACATGTATAGTATTGATTTAATCAAACAAATGATTGAATGTTTCCTACAAATTTTTGGTCATTGGTTCGGATTGTTGTATGTACTTCGCGATTTCCTTTTCAGCGTCCGTAATATACGAAAACCTTTATATCACTCGTCTGAATCATCTGCACCTTCATATAAGGAGTTTTAAGACATTATTTATTTAATATCTCAGAGGGAGATGAATATTTGTTTTTATTATTTTTAATGTTAAGTTGTTATCCTTATGGTTTGCTGTGATTTTAATAATATGTTTGTTTATGTTACCAAAGTGACATTATATATTATTTTTGTTATGGCCAATTTAAGCTGACCCATCGTGGAATCCGCGAGAAAAAAAGATATTTTTAAACTGTTGTTTGAAAATCGCGACTCTGTTTGCATGTACGTTTCGCGAATTTAATAAATTTAAATTGTTATAAAATTTTTGCCAGCCGTTGTTATGTTTAGGTTCTTGAAACTCCATATATTATTATCAATTTTCAGAACGGTTTTGAAGGAAATTTTAGCTACTTTGGCAGGGTAATAGGGTTATGTCATTGATATGGTTCAAGTATATTTGTAATATATAAGTGCCATCTGATATCTGTGTACTTAACATTAGTTATAAAACACGCGGTTTGCTTTCATTTAAATTATTTGTGTTTTGAACACTAAATAAGAGTTTTGTAATTAAGAATTGAAAAACAACAAAAAATAGCATTTGCTCTTAGTATCATCTAGGATAAAGTATATACTCATAAATGTGATAATATATTGTAGAAAAAAAACGAAAAAAAAAATGCTTGTAAGCGTATACTTATTTAAAATATGTAGTAAGTAAGGCTGACACTTATTTAATAAAAACTTATTTATAGACGACCGTGCAGCACGTAATGTTGACGGCATCTTTCGATATTAAAATTATAGCTGTTGTACGTTTTATTGATATTGATGCACATATCTCTGTAATACAAATTTGCTGGATATATTCCTTTTTGAATTAACCGTTTTTATGACGATGGTAAGTAGCGCCATCACGCGGATTTTTAGGGAACTAATTTATATTTTGTGACAGTCACATTTCCAGGTTTTCAGTTTTGTTGCGATAACCGGAAGCGCCAAAATGCCGCGAATTAAATGTCCAGTATTTTATGTCAGAGGTCTGTGCATTTATGTCAATTTACGTACATATTTTTAAACTTGCACTAATTGAACTTCCTTTTTTAAAAATATTACATGAATTCGTAGATCGAGTTCATTCATCTGTAAATGTTTATTTTATGTGTTTAGAATAAGCCGTTCCTTCCCCGTGATCCATGAAATTTGATGTATCGTACGTGTAATTAAGCTATCTTTCTAATTGATATAAAAAAATAACAGTACGTGCGTATAATGATAAAAAATACAAAAAAAAAAATGGTTTGGACGTTATCGTTTTAGGCTTCGTGTAGAAATCTTATTTAATACCCATAAAAGATCGTTTAAATTAAACTTAAAAAAATGTAGAAAGTCGTTCAGGGTAAACAGTTCTAACCGATCGTATTATTGCGATAGTTCCGAAGAACTTACAGTATCTTGAAAAGATCGTTTTTGCTTGGAAATGTGTACCTAAAATTTATAAATGGTCGATTGGTATAAAAAAACGTTACGTAACTCTTACGTATAAATACCAAAATGGCGGGTAAGGACGGTGAGAATGAGGTGCTAAAGAAAACAAGGGAATTGTCGGCATACTCAATGCGAGGCGTGGGGCGTGTCTCAGTTGTAGTTAGTATACGGTGCTTCACGGGTATGCGTGTGTGTGATATTTGGATTAAATCTACGCCATTGTTTGAATGCCAAAGAAATACATCTCAAAAAATTTTTAAGCTAATCGGTATTTTAATTAGTTACTATTGGATGGAATATTGACGTTTTCGAATGTTAACGTACCATTTGCAATCGAGAAATTGACCAATTGTGTTGATGTGATCAACTTACTGGGACTTAGTTGTCCGTCCTCATTGATTTCGACACGCCAAACTTTATGGCCTCTCTTGTATACGCGCAATATGCAATGTTCGAGTACCCTCGCAATCCGCGCTTAACCCATCACGCATCTTCTAGTGCCGCAGCGTAATTTGGAGAGCCATAAAGTTTGACGCGACTAATATTTATCCACTCATCCTAACTTTTTGGAACGAATATTTTATTTTACTCCTTAATTAAGTATACAGATAGTAATCTCTTAATTATTCTTCATTTAACAGTTTGTTAAGCTATGGTCTGTTGTTTGGAACTCACAACGCTACAGTTTGCGGTCCTAATGCTGCTATGATGTCAGTTGCAATCGTGACATCGTTTGCAATAATGACGTCAGTTGCAATCATGACGTCATTGTATTCCTTGTTGCTACGAATGTCGACGTCTCGCAATGGAATACGTTTATGATTACCGCCGCTTACGATTTCTTTTCTAATTACCATCTCTCAGGCACTTCATAGAATAGAAAGCATCGAATATTCTAGATGTTCCTAGTATAATTTTGTGTCATTAAAACCGTATATCGTTTGTGTTGTGCGTTCCGAATAAGAGAACAACGCTTCAATATGATTGAAATGTCGTGCGGGGGAAATGTGTAATATTATTACTCCAAATAAAGTAGTCGGTAGTGATAGATATAGAATTTTTAGAATTAAATTCACTGATTATCTGGATGTATATTTTGTCATATTGTTAATTGTCCTCAACGATTCGATATTTCGACTTTTTTAAATACTTAGCTATAGGTATGTATTTGATGTGTCCACGCTTGTTATAACAGTTGATCCTTTAGAAAAACATTACGTCTAAACTCATGAGCTTTATAAAAATATTGTTTTATATTTAAGAAAGAGACATGTCTGCATGACAAATTCTATAATCAAAACTTACCAACCTATTGTCATTTGTGTTAACGTTAGATTCATCAAATTTGTGAGACTGCAATCTCCATACTTCCATCGAGGTGTGTATCGAAGTGAGATATTTGATATAGAGCTTAGTGAGGGCTGTTAAAACGAAACTAGATTCTCATATTTGTTAACAAAATAATTTAAGTGCGCTTGGTTGATTTATACTTATTAGTAATATTCTTCAGTTGCAAAGGAGATATGCCCTTAGGTAAATTTATTACTGAACAATCATTCCTTAAATCAAATGACTACACTGGAGCAAAATGTTCTAGTATTGAACCATAAACCATTTTTATCTTGTCATCGTCAAATTTATTAATCTATTTCCTGTATACGGAAAAGAAAAAAATATATATGGTTTACGCAGAGGCTTAACTAAAGTCATACCATACACTGTTTAGAAAGTTGTGTTTAATGTTTTTGTTAACTATCACACATATGTATTTGTCAAATTTTTGTTACTCGCAGAGTAGGCATGTAGACATTACTATGAAAAAGAATTATAAAGTTTAAAATCCCTAAATTTCTGTAGTAGAAACTACACGAAAAATGCTTACATTTTACGTTTACGTAACTTGTTTGTAAATATTTAAATGAAGGTATTTACTTGAAAATTTGTTTGTCTGATACCTTCTATTTTTTTTTCAAAACTTCGGTCTAATTATTTAGTATCGATACTGAAGATGCTGATAAGTATAAATCGACTGACAGTTTAGTGCACGTAATAGGTTACGGTGAAAATTAAATATGTTATAAAACTTGAATTGTGCATAATAAATGTAATTATAAATATCGAACGGCACACGTTTAAATATATCATATTAACTGTATTATAATGAACATGAACATTGACAACCATTGTTTCATTTAAGACTGATTGTTGGACATATTGCGTACTTGTGTTCTTAATTTATTATTGTTAATTTATTAAAGACATGATGACTTGCTCACATGTGAACGAAAAGGCTTTCATTGATGTCTATTGATTATTTGTTGGGAAATTAATAAAGCTTTAATCGTATTAATTTTGTCGTGTGTGCGTTTTTAATTCTCCAGATGTTTTGGCTTATTATTAGGGAGTTCGGTCGTATGTCTTGATATTTTCATGTACATATTGATGTGTGACGTCATATGTAGTTCCTCCGAAGTTTTATTAAATTATCGTCTCAATTGTTGAAAGTTTTGGAGATGGTAAGGAATTACCGTAAGGGTAGCTCAGATGGAAAATTATTGCAATATGTAACAAATGTTGTATTTCACTCGCTGCTCGTCAATCAGATATACAACTTATAGTTACTGATACTTTTTTACTTTTATACTCATTGAAAATGATAAAGAGACTATTTTATCTGATTTGACATGTTTTATTGTGTACTTTATTAAATATTGCATTGGTTTTCTAAAAGTGGTTTTGTATGAGATTTGGGTTTGCTATATTGGTGATAAATCAGGACTTTATAACACTTACACTTGATTTATTGACGTTTTCTGCCAATGAAAACTTCAATACAATATTAATTACTAACTCGTGGGGTTTATTAAAGTATGATAAACTGCCACGAGATAAAATTTCGAATTAAATGATAGTGGATTTGATGTTATTTATGAGAGCCTACTTTGATTGTGAAAGCAATTGTGTTGATGCGTACTATATTATGCAAAATGGAATTGATAGCTTTATTGTCCACGTTAAAAAAATAATTAGCCAATAATTTTTTAATTTATGTATCTTTTCGATTTTAGAATCGATTGAAATGAGTTTTATTATTAGATAAGATACTGACAAACAGGCTAAAATTTAAAAAAATATTGGATTTTTTAATTGGCCCATAAAAAGTAACTTGTTGTTAAATTTTATTTTAATCGAACTAGGTCATAAACCCGTGATGACAAAATTATTAAAAACTTAATTTCATATATCAGATATGTATAATGAGTTTGAAAAATGAATCTAAAATCAATTTGGAAAACCCTTTAAACTCTATTCTCATGTGAAGGACTTTAGCACAGCACTATATAGCTATGAATTGTAGCGAGTCGACGATCTCATTTACATTAGTTTTGTTTGTGAGTTTTTACATATTCCTAGGATACTCCAGTAACCCATATCTCATACATTTAAGTACTTCTCTTGTCAAAAGTAATGGTAAAATATACAAATCCACCACTTTTAGGAATCTAAATATTTATGATATTAAACTCAATGAAATTTACATTACTCGTCTAGCAGCTGTTTCATTGTCAATTAAATATTTATGACCAATTTTTCCACGTTACCGTAAAATGTTACGATTTGGCTGATTTTTCTAACAGAACAAACGTTATACCAACTGAAACATTTATTGATACAACATCATTACATCTAACGTTTAATGTTTTTGTCTAACATTTCATCCATATAAGGTTGTGAAATATATAGAGAAAATTATGCAAATCTTTTCGTGTAAACGGAAATATATGAAGTACTGTTAACATGCGCATCAAAACTGGAGATGTGTTGTCTGTCAATAGCCTAGCCGTTGTTGCCAATACTTATCGATGTCTATGAAGTATTCCTAGTTGTTTATTGATTGGTGTATTTATTTAATAAGGTTAATAAGACGTTATTCATTAAATATTTTAAAAGACAGCTTTCTAGTCTATATGATGTTGTGTTGAAAAATTGGAAAATATGACAAAAAAATAAAATATATGATGTAAAATGATGTCGCCCAAATTCCTACAGTTTGTTTTGATGCCATTTGACGTTCTAATGATAACTATTTCAATGTCTATAATAAAGCCAAATTGCAACCACTTGTTGTTTTATTTCTTTCTTTTTATATTCTTAGTATTGTAAGTGGAAGATGTTATCCGCTATGGAAGTTTTTCATTTTACTTCATAATGGACGATAGGTGGAATGAGTCGTCACAGATCTAACATCTAAAATCCCACATAACCCAGTGTCGCTCCCACGGCACCGTACCTTTTGAAGGTGGAATCTATCTAGCAATAGTGTTTTATAAGAAATAATTAACTATATTTCGATGTAACCCTTGCTTACATTACAACAATCATTTTACTTGGCTTGGAAATTATAATACCATTTTATACATTCCATGTATCAGAAGTATTAAAATCGATTATGTATTCGAGACATTTTACGTAAGTTAATCTTATTATTCATTGATTGGTTATGGAATATTTTACAATAAAACTACATTATTTTATTGCAGTAGTTGCAAACTACATTATTTTATTGCAGTAGTTGCAAAGCAACGTAAAATTTATTTATATAATACGTTATCATTTGCCTAATATCTTTTACATAATACATACTCTTTGTTAGTCTCAGTCATGTAGTTTTTTTAAAGCGAATAAAAATTAGCGACGTAAAATATGTATATGATAGACAAAAACACTGATACACATTACATTCAATGAGGCTAGGAATCTTTTACAAATGATGAAGTTCATTACGTATTTTGATATAAATATAATTGTCTTTAGAAGATTTATACAACAAAATGCAAAGGAATGAAATATACATTTAAATAAAGTGACCATAATCTGCAAGCGTCTAATGAACTTAAGTCTAAATATAGGTTATATATAAACTTATTTTAACTAAACTATAAATATTGACGACCTCGTAGTTTAGTTGGTTTAGATACTCTGCCTGTGAAGGAGTCGCAGGTTCTATTCCTTACCGAGTCAACTGGAACAGACTAAGTTGCAGATAAATTTTTGTTCTTGGCTAGTGTTTGCTAGTTATCCACGTTCCTCACAAAACTACGTATCATTGAGAGGGGAATTAATGTTTAAGATCATAAAAAAATCTTTTATAAAGTTTTATGAGTCTCACGAAATAACATTACAATTACATAAATTAAATGTCAATCGCTCACGTATAGGACCTTAGCGTATTCTGTTAAAGATCATTTTTTATTGACAAGTTGTTCAAGCAAGGACTTGATCTTTTCGTGCTGGGAAGACTCTTGCGCCGGACATTTGTTCTGGACGAAGGAGAGCGCCCCCTTGTCTTTTTGTTCGAACGCCACTAGCGCCGCCTCCTCGTAATAACTGAGTAAATAAAAAAATAGTATAAAATAACTTTATATGTATTGTGGGGTATAAGTTTGGATAACGAAATCTATCACGTACAATACTCACATATAATTGTGAAGTGTCTGAATGACGTCACAATGCATGTAAATTACGAAAATCGCTTTCGCACAAGATCAAGCTTATGAACGCGACAGAGATTGTTACTATTTAGTTAATTCTACTATTACAAGAGCGTACAAAGTTAAAATATAATTTAGTGAGTACTATAAATATGCTAGCTTTAGTTAATCGGTCGATACAGTTAATGTAAATGTCAATAATAATGTGTGTAATATAGTTGTTGTAAATGACTTAATTGCCAACAATGAAGCATAACTATATAACAATAATATTTCTAATTATAAATAAAAATATGAGGGAAATTAAATGTCGACGAAAAGCTTATGTGATAAATAAAAATATAACGTCCTCTCCTAGTTTTTGCTGTGCCCTATAGGGCCCATGTTAACCTGCCTGACTGTATAACAATTATGTTAACCCTGTTAAGCAGAAAAGATCCATCAGCATTTCTGTAATTTTGAGTAAATCTACCTTTTTGAAAATTTGCGGCGTCTTGAGACATAATAATACATTTTTTTAAAGTAATACAATAGTGCATTTTCATTGGTAGCATTTCTATAAATCCTGAAAAACTTGATTAGTAGATTATGTATGTAACTCGATTTCATATAATATGTACGGCGGGTATCCATCCCTTCGTTGTAAACATCCCTCCGGTACGAACGACGCGCTTTGCCTCGTCATTTATAA
>DWJN01002085.1:0-16070 GCA_018248895.1 Carystus phorcus | reverse complement strand
CACTACAATCATTATCGAGAATCGATGTCGTTGGCGTGCCGTAGTCGCGACGATCGTAACAGTTCCGTAGCAAACGAATAATTAATCGGTCAACCGTCAGCTCGTTCTACTTTCTACGAAATTGAGCTTCGTTTTTAGTATACTGTACAGAATTGAAAAAAAAACGGAATGCTAAATGAACGACAATCTGTTCAGAAGTTAGAGTAAAATAAGTTTAATGTAAAATAATATATATTTATTATGACTGGAATATATTGCCCATGTCAGCGTTCTTATTAGATTAAAATCGAGGCGTTTTAAGAAAAAAATTAATTAGCATTTTATAAGTTAGTCCGTAAATAACCTCCTTAATATGATGTAAGTACTCTGCTAAAAATTGATAAAACTGTAGGATTCCTCTGCACATTATTCTAAATTGACAATCAAAATATTTTTTCATATTGCCGAAACATAATAACATTAGTTATTCTATGCCTTCCTATAACTCCTATGAAACTATTATACCTGGTCGGTGCAGAAGGGGTTTAGCTATGCTCTATGCGACAGTTTTAGTGGCAGTATTTGTGAATTGCGGTATAATTTTTATCTGCCTGACTCGCTATGGCAATGCTTCTAGAATAAAATATGAAATATTTCTTGTCAGTACAATATTCCGTCTAAGCTGGAAATACGTAAGTGACACTTTTATTAAGGCGAACGTCCTTATGCGGCAGAGGCATTTTACCATCAGATTATAGTTACTCGTACTATGCAATAAAATAAAGCACGAAAAAAGTACCAATTTTTATACGTAATACATAGATATATTATGCGTTATGCGTTCAAGTTCTTAAGATAAGCAATGTTACAAATTAAATGAACGGTTTGGAAATCAGTACTTATATAGGAATTGATGGTGTAGAATGTTGTAAGGTAATATTTCTATATTTCTTTGTATACAATTGATTAATCTATGTAAAACACAACAAGCATAAACGATGGTTTTTTGAAGCTTATTATTAGTTTGTTAAAAATAACTAACATGACTTAGCTGGTTATTCTCCACTCATCAATTAACTCCTTTTATTTGATACTTATATCAAAAGAGTCTCTATGGTAATGATAAATCGCCATTTTGTAAATTCCGCCATATTGTATAAAAATTGCGGCACTTAAGGAATCGTGCTTTGTCACGACAACCAAAAATGTGTGCTAAATTTTAAGTCAATTGGACGATGAGAACTGGGTCAAATTTATTTTACAAGATTTGGTAACAGGTAAAAGTGAAACTTGTGAAGTAATCAATCATTGGCGCTGAATAAACATTTTAATTAACAGCTGAATAACAATAAAACTATTTTATTTATTACGGTGTTTATTGTTACATAATAATCTTTTCTGTACTATGTCATCATCGATGTTAAAAACATTGAATGGAACCATTCTTAAAACAAAATTTTATAGGTATATTAAAAATGGGTATGTTATAAAGAAACTGGAAAGTCGAAACAACATTCCAGCAACTATTGTTGCTAAGTGGATAAATGAAGTTTGGGTTCTGTTGATTAGTTTTTATAAGTTGTATTTATTCTCTGTATTACGGACTTATAATGAAACCTTAGCAAATACCCTATCAATTACAATAGTTAGTCAATTATAAGCATTAATGCACACGCAGTGTTGCGAATAGACACAAATGGAATAGTATCGCAATAGCCGCTACCAATTTATATGATGATCTATTATCATGACCACTCCGCCGGAGTATGTGACTAGGAAGAAGAAGGCATTAATTAATACACAATAATACTATTTCGCTTTCCAGACTAACACGTTCGCTGACCGATAGACAACACAAATCCTGGAGTATTAGTTCAAGAAGCCTTACGTCCTTAAGTTCGTTATTAAGTAGGGAAGTGCAAAAAAATTTTTGCAAAATTTGTGTCCTAAGGGGTAAAATGGGTTTTATGAATAAAAAAGCGTTAGATTTACTTGAAACTGAGTATAAAATAATTTCTTCTTGGAAGACAAATATTTCCGTAAGAATAATCGAGGATCAAGACGCTTAATTAGTAAACATGAATTTGTTACCGTTATTGTAGATACGGTTGTTTCTAATTAGTAGTAAGTGATTCAGAATGTGACAGCTTGAATTTCATAGAGCTCTTATTGCACTATTAATCGAATTTTGTATAATTTTCCGACTGCTTATTAGGCGCTTGTAGATACCGGTACCGGTACGTACTAAAGCTACTCTTAATTATCTTAATCATCATTAACATCTCATAATGTTTATATAATTAAAATGTTTATATCTTGTAATTAAGTTATCACAGTGCGCTTAGAAATCCAGAAAGGTTGTCAAAAATAAGCTAACTTTCATATTGTTATTTGGAGCCTTCTTTATTATAAGTATAACTATAAACTGCCTTAATCCATCTTAATACAATAATTTGGGACACCACGACACCTCCGGGCCGAAGCCTGACAAATGCTCAACAAAATAATAAGGTTTAAAAGTTATAATACTTCCGTCGCGTGCGTCATATCGAACGTGCTGTTATTAAGGCCCTATAAAAACGAGCAACACGGCCTGTTGCATAAATAACGTGCAAACAATTGTAGTCTTTATGGACTAAACCTACTTAAAAGACGAGGCGTCAGCACTGACGTAGCATTTTGCCAAAAATCGAAACAAGTTTACGTAATATATATTTGGTATTTATAAGAGATCTATTATAACGAATATAACACATGGCATTAGTTAATTTTACAACTGATCGCCATTTTAACCCAATTTTCACTAATGATTAGTTAGTATTTTCTAAACGGAATTTAGATAAAAAGTCTGTAAACAACACGGAATAAATCTCTAAAAACGTGACTTGAATTAATTTAATGGCGAAATTGTGTAAAAACTGGAAAGTTACTAATTGAATTTGCAGAAGGTATTGACTTAAAGCTAATGAACAAGAAATTACAACGTTTTGTCAAAGGATATTTGTAGCCAAGGCGGAAGTTTCAAAGAACAATGTTCATTAATGCTGCAAATTTTTAAATTGTCGGAACTTGTTCATAGAAATCTTCAGGAATTATTTGACGTCAAGCCTTTAATAACCCACTATTGGGCACGAACCTCTCCTCATTATTTTAAGAGACTTAGAAAACTATTTACTGTAACCAATTTAAAATAATTATTAATGACTTTAGGATTCTATATTAGAACGAGCGAACGCGGCTTCGCTCGCGTTAACAAACTTTCATCCCTTATGTCCTCGGGGGTAGAATTGATCAAAATCCTTTCTTAGCGGATGCCTACGTCATAACATTTCCCTGCATGCCAAATTTCAGCCAGATCCGTCCAGTCGTTTCGGCTGTGCGTTGATAGATCACTGTGTCAGTCAGTCAGTTACCTTTGAGTTATATATATTTATATAGATATATATAAAGACTATTTTATATTTTTTATATTCGTTTGTCACACTTACATACTGTACTTTCTTAGTTAATACACTTGATTTCTCCTTCCCAAATTGGCGTGTTTTGTAAATATTTTGTCCTTAATTTTTTTTCCGAAATTAAACTTCAAAAGCCGGCCTTACCTATATTTGCCAAGCGCACATGTGAGTGGATTCATTCACATCCGAATGGGTTTGAACAAAGAGAATATTCATTTTAAGAGTTTTCCCACCGACTTCGAATGATTTTTGCACCTATACCATCAACGATATTGTAGCGATGCAATCGCAAAAATACCATATTTTCTATAACATCGCATCAAAAAGCCGGCGATTGTAATTTTCAATAAAGCAGCGCAATGTTTAATTTTGAAGTATTCCGTCCATCGCCATCTATATATTCTATCCAACTTCTGCAAGGGCATATCAGCTCTGTGGATACTTCAGGTCAGTGCCCTCCTCCTAATCCTCTGTTTTTCTTTCCGCAAATTAAAGTCCTCTGTAATCGAACTTAATTATAAAATCGCCCGATAAACGAGCCCAGTCCTTTGAAGATTTGTGCCGCACCCGCCCAATGTTATACTGACAATTCTAAAATCAATCTAAATTCTTATTTATGTTTTTAAATTTCTCAAACATGTACGATTTTTTGATTAAATTGAAAGGTAAATTTATTTAAAAGTATTTCATATTAGTTTGCTGAATTCTTGCTCGACAGCAATGGGTTTTTGTTGAGGGTTCATCGGAGGATATTATGTTACCCAGCTGTGACATTTAGAATATAAATTTTTCTTATTAAAAGTTGTTTTCAAAGTTGATATTTTTGCTCTTCTTCTAACTTTCTCTTAACATTTTTAATACTTTATTCGGTGTTAATTTAACTATATAATGCAACAGTAATTTAAATTTTTAGTAATTTATTCTCGTATAGTTTGAATGCAGTTTAATGTATTGGTTAGGTAAATGTTGAATAGTTTTAAACAATTTGATATGGTTTGAGAAAAAACTGTTTTTCCAAACGTCGCCGTATTTCAGCTTATAAAAATGTATTAAATAAATGAGTATGTGAGAGGTCTAAATAATAAATAAGTTTCTTTTTCTCATCACTCAAATAGTGTTAAAAGATCGTATTACGCAGAGTTGGGCTTCCGATACTAAAATTGGGCCTCCGATAATAGAAAAAACACGTGTATAAAAAATTAAAATTAAATTATTAAAACAAAATTGTCTTTGAATATGTGGTACTAAGTACTTAAAATTATGTAAACATGTATTAAATTTTCGCTAAGTAGACAGGGTTAGTTATATTAAATAGATTATACTCCTTCATACTCAATTACTACCTTTGACATGCTCTAATCTACTTTTGACATGCTCCAAAATTATTGTAAATGGACTGGTATAAGTCCAAGTGGAGAAATTTGAAGGTTTTCTTACTTATTTCCAAGGAAGCCCTTAAGGAAACCCTTAATGAAGCTGCTTCTAATAATACAACCGGTACATATGGTCTGGTTTGAAATGCAATAAAGTATTGAAAGAGAAGCAGACAGCACACTACAAAATAGCTCCCCAACAAGGACAAGAGAATGAATATCATCAACTAATACACAACGTACCCAAGAATATTTTTATTTATTACCTCTTTACTAATTTGATACTACATTATCATAATTTAAAATTGTAACGAATGAAATAGGGAAATGTACAAAAGAAAATAAACGAAAGACATCATAATGTTGCCTACAAAAGTCCGAAGCTCGGCTATTGTTAGTATAAGTGTCTGCAGACTTTAACATACACAAAAGAAACTGCGCTTGCAGCGAAATATTTTATTTTCCAGTTAAAATTTTTTAGCCTCATTACGAACAACTTGTTTAAGAATAGCTCAAATTTTTGTTCAAGCAATAACACAGATTGGTATGTTCAAAATATACTAGTTAGTTAAACGGATTTTCTTAAGTAGTAACTTGAAATATTACTCATTGTTTTCATTGAATGAATTATTAACATAACATGCTCACAGCGTCTTTATTTTACACTAGATAAACCAGCAAACGTTGTTTTGCCATATAAATTATTATTTAAGAACTATTTTGATAACCATAAAAATGCTTATAGTGGGTTAACCTTAAAAGCTAGACATATGCTGTCGCGGACTTTTATTTAGATCTTTTAGAGGGGAACAATTTTGTAATACATGATTTTTGAGTAACACCGTTTACTCAGCACACGCATGGAAAGTTCAATATTTTTTATTGCTGCTCTTCTCTTATTCATCTTAACGTGATGTTATATAGCCTATAACCTTCCTCTAAAAATGGACTATCTTACACTAAAACAATTTTTCAAATCGGTCCAGTATCCTGAGATTATCCCGTTCAAACAATCAAACAAACAAACTCTTCAGCTTTATATATTAGTATAGATATAGATTTATGAAAACCATTTGTCGAAAACAAATACATAATATTGTCTCATTATTTTTATAACAAGTCTTTACGTTTAAACCTAATAAGGTTTCGGCTTCTTTATTCTAATAACACAAAGGTAATTCAATCTTGAAATTTATTCGTCAAGTAAAGGTGACAAATCGTTTCTAATAAACATACAAGAATAAAGAAAAATTTAAGTATGGTACGAGTTTAAATCAACATGAATGAAAATTGAGAAAGCGCCCGACCTGTCACTGTCTTTATTGTATTGTTTGAAAAATGTTTACGAGCAGTAAAACCCAGCAGTTTTTCAGCGGTTATGCAGCCCGTTGGTTTTTATGTGTCAGAACAGATATTTTTAATGAAAACAGAGTAACATTTTTGAAAGCTTTTCAACTGTTCAAAGAACATTCACCTTTATTTTAATTTATTTACTGCACGAAACCCTGTTTGGATAATTGATATGACAGAATACAATGTGATTGATCGAATATTTTAACTGAGTATTCTGTATAAAGGAAATTGTTCCATTTTTAACATTCTTCTGATAGATATATTATGTAATTTGAACTGTTACGGTTATTCTCTGAATGTATTTTGAGTTTCATTGCCTTTCAAGACACGACCTTTAGTGGCTAATTGGATAATTTAGACATTTAAGCAAATTTATAAGTCTCTTGTAAAGTCCCCAAGTAAAGTAGATTATTTAGCGGATAAAATAAATTGTTTGAAAATATTATATATGTATTAGTTTATTCGCGTCTAATCGCCAAATGGTACCGAAAACAGACGAAAATTTATAATAAAATTTACCATTGTTACGAAGCTCTTCAAAATATTTATTTATTCTTTATTACAACTTTTGTACAATGGTCGGACATAATGGCTTTCTCGACCATCCAGCCTTTAATTTTAACAGCTGATCATATATCTCGTGACCGAAAAACTTAATAATGTTAATATCTTTTTTATAACATCTTTATCAATTTGTAAGACTATCAAAATATTCTATATATATATATATACTTGAAAGCGAAAGTAACGTTTTATTTAAGACAAAAAATAATGTAAATTAATATACGAATAGTATTTTAAATATTCCAGAGTTAAGCTGTTGATTGAGTTCAGCGGCTTATGGTTAATTATTCGAGGGGTGAGCAAGCAAACAGTATTTACAGCGACAAAACCGACTCCAGACAGTTTTTGCTAAAAGTCAGCTGAGTACGAAGTTGACGCTATCGAAAATGTAACTTTAAAAGCTTTAAAATTTAACAATTCGCCTTCTCGAATATTCAACAGAGCTTAACGATAAAATTGAATTATTTTCCGTCAATAGCTGGCAAACGAACAGAAGGGTAGTCCCGCGGTAAATGTGTCATAACTGACTATCTATAGCCCCGTTGCCAGCCAAAAAAGGTGTAAGAAGCCATTTCTTATTTAATTGATTATTCAACTTTGAAATTCGAAATTCAAAGAAAATTTAGTTGCGGGGTCGGAGTTATCAAAAAAGGCTGTAATATTTTGTCCAAGAACTACCTATCTTTAATTAAGTAGTTATACCATCCTATCCGTACCTTGTCACTAATAAATTTGCAGCCATTCTTGATCAAAAGACATTTTGATCAAAAGATTATTTGGAAAGTTCGTCGAGTTTTTAAAAAGTTTTTGTTAGGTCATATATTTTCATCTCTAAAAAATAAATATAACCTTAACACGAGGCTTCAACTTACTGACGCATTGCAGTCTCAATAAAGAAAATTTAATTCAAGTCTTAAATCCTTTTCTAATCAAATTTAAATTCTAAATTTTACTTGAATACTTTAGCAAAAAGTTCATCGACTTATTTATAGACCAAGTGCAAATCGGTGTCTTCAAGTAGAACGTATTCCAAAAATGTAAGTGTGAGTAAAAATCCGTTGAATTCTTTGTGTACAGAAATAAATACGTGGAGGAAAAGGATGAAACAGGAAAGATTGTGTGCGGATGGTTTTCAGACCAACAATAACCTTTTTGGAAAAGTTCTGTTGTTTAGTAGAACTAAAATAAAAGAGTCGGCAGTTCCTTTTGCAACTCTCTTTTATATTTTGAAAAGTCTTTTAGACAACCTTACCAACTTACCTACACTCTTTAAAAGTTAAAAAAACCTTATTAAAAAAGGATTCGAAGGTTTCAAAAGATTAGTTGCTGTAAGGATACCTTTCCTTCCGTAAGCGTATTACCAATCAAAACCAAACCGAGAACCAAAAGCGTACCTTTTGAAACATAATTGTTGAAAATTAGGAAATTAAATACCGTATTTTTTTAAATGTTTGCAGCCGCCGCGTTTCGTAAAAATATTGCTACAAATTTACATACATTTTAGCATTCCCCTTGCTGTCCCAATTTTCATATTTGCCTACTCACAGTAAACTAAAAAATTTGATTTGAAATATACCTACTTACATACTCTGTTGACGTCACCAATGGTATCTTGTTAAAAATCTCGTAACAGCAATTTTGTTTCTTTGAATTGCTCAGGTGTTTTAGAGGTGAAAATGTTAATTAAAATCAAGGTCTTTATTATCTATAAAGTATCTTCATGGCTATCGGAAAGGTCTATAATCCGTATACCTGGAAATGGAAAACAGAGGCACTCGTAGATAGGTAACAAAAGCAAGAGGCATAATGCGTGTTCTATCTCTGCATCTACGTTGAGTAATGAGACGACTTCAATATAGAACATCAGATATTTCACTTCAGGTATCGTCTAGTCTAATACCATGCATATTTAGGGTTTCTGTACGTGGATATACTTCGACATGTAATTGCGACAATTGTTACTTTCACATATAAATATTAAGTGAATTAGAAGTTTTAGTGATTGTTATTCATTTGCATTCATTCTCCAGTGCAGAATGCTATTAAATATAGTATGCTGTTATGAAGTTCAATTTGAAGCATGTCCAACCTTAAGCCTACGAAAAAATGGATCTTACTTAAACATCTCTTAAAAGAAATGAACTCACCGTTGAGTTGCAGTTATTTATTAAAAAAGTATTCTATACTTTGATTATTATAGTTGTATGATTATTTTCGTTATCATTATAATTCCATGCACTACTGTTATCCATCTTTATAATCATTATGACCTGTATCACTTAATAAACCTATAACTGAGATGGAGACCGGTAGTCTTTCATTTTCCAAGCATTTTTCTTCTTATTGTGCGAGCAGACCTTCGGGTACAATCATGTAGACCAGTCACAAACCTTAATAATCGTGAAAGATAATTCATGAGAAACAGTGATAATGAAAGACCGGTGAACACTACTAGCAGAACATGAGAGCCTTGTCGACCGCAAGTATATTGTCCGTGAGGTTGTCACGATATGTAGATGCGTGTAATCTGCAGATAACATAACCGACATGACAATAACGCACTAATGGACTGCTTTTCAAGGAACAATTGGAGTTGCTATAGATGCTCTGATTATTGCTACGTTGATTTAAGTTTCTATTTCCGGACGGCTTAGGAATAAATCCTCTTACTCTTCCCAGTGTAGGTAGCCTTTGTTATTGCAGCTAGGATTTTTCTATATAAATTTCTGTATATATGATACTGGTAACATCGGTTCCATTCTTTTTAGTATCATTTGGTTTTATTTTACTATTAGCTCTGTCGACTGCAGATGTATCAGCTATTTACATAAAGATAATAAAGTTAATCCGTGACCTCATTTTCCTTCTACCTTCATTTAGGTATAAATTATATATACAAATTCAACGTATCCAGGCATTTCTACATTTATATTAAAAGTTTTGGCAAAACTAAGTACTCACTAAAATATCTGAAAGTATAGTATTTATTCAGCTGTTCCAAAGCCTACTCTTTCAACAACGATAGCATAACGAGAAAGCATTTTAGTAGTAAGTTTTTCCAGACTTCTCAGATTTCTTGACCTGAAGATTTCTGTAATCGTAGAATAATTCCTTTCATTTTGAACAAGGTATCAATATGCGCAATGCGACGTCGAAGTCCACTTCTTTTAAATTATCGCCTAAAAAGGTGCAGATCTAAGCGTGACTTGAATTTCTTGGAAGTGTCAGTTAACCTACTTTGTAACTTCACGTCCCAATTTACTTATAGACGCAACTCAGCGTGTAGAATCTTTGTACTTTTCCGTATCAGACGTAACAACTTCTGTAGAAATTCCGAAATAGGCGCTATGCTCCTCGATATTTGTACAACGTTAATTTTACAACGAGTCGTTCGCACTAAATTTAAATGAAAACTTCATTACAAATTTTAGTAAATCAAAATGTTTTATTTGTCACAACAAACGTAATTAGGGTTCGTGTAAATAAAAATTTAGAGTTTGAATAACCATAAAATAACAAACAAATTTGCAAATCAACAAAAATAGACCTAGAATAGTACTAAAAAAAATCTTGTTAGCTACAAATGATTAAAAATGGCAGAATGTCGGTATATTCAAGGTAGAGAAATTATTTACAGTGGATTTCTAAAGCTGGATGGAGAAAAAAAAGCGTTGAAAACATTTCCAAACCTAATCAAATAATTGTACTAAAAGACACAGAAAGATAATGAAAAATATTTTTTGTAAGAATAATAATAAGTGTTATATGTAGATTGTTCCTGAATTTTTGTTTTAATGTCGACACTGTTTAGTATAATTTTATTCGAATCACGTTTAACTGCCGCAATACGGTTTAACTGTGATTCTGCTATAGTATCTGATAAATTTGCGAACTCCGTTTTTGGCAGCGGTTCTGTTTCTGATGCCATTTGAACTAGAAAAAGCGTTGGCAACTATATTATCGTCTGCATCAGACTGACTAGACTGAGCAGGCGTCGTATTTATGACGTGGAGTAAAATTACTAAAATGTTTGTATCTCACTTTGTTTTTCATATTTACAGAGATGAAAATATATAACGTAAATACTTCCATTGTACATTGTTTTTTTTTCTTTCTTTTAAATGACAAGAATTTCATCTTTCACCTTATTAATATTTACAAAACCGTTTTACGTTTTAAAAAACGCGTTTTACAGTTTTCTGTTTGATATTTATGTTTTAAATTTAAGGTCCTTAGATGTGGGTAAGGCTAAGCTCGGGTATTTATTCTTCACCAAAATTGAATAATTGCATCATGGAGATTATCTTTTTAATTAAAACAAATAATGTGAAATTCAAATCACCATCATTTTGCTGGGGTAGTTAGGGTAATTAAAGTAGAGAGCTAGTAGAGTTGTCACTAGTAGTAGTAAGTAGTATTCGTAGTAATCTAAAATCTGTTGAATTATGAATCCTGTCAACTGAACTTTACTTCAACCATTATTAAATCGCAAAGAAATTGATAAGACACTACTACTACTAAGATACTACTACACTACAACTAAGATCTTACCTTAGACGTAATTACAGACGTAGAATTTTTCTATAGATAATTTATTTTTAGAGTTATATGAAAAAGTACCATATTTTATTTATATTTTTGTAATCTACATATTACCAAACTAAAGAATAGCTTCATGAAAGTATTAAAGGAATTTCGAAGAACATAATACATTAATAGTACAAAGAAAAATTAGTTCACGGCAAAATTTAACCAACACGTACACCCTCTCAGTCTCAATCGGAGCGTAATGTTTTGTCGATTTGCGGAAATTACCATCTTCCTAGTATTTCTGAGTGGTTTTTAGAACCGTTATAGACATGGAAGCTAAAATAAGAACTGTATTTATCCCATTAAAACTATACTATAACTTGCTATAGTGTTTTGTTGATGCTATACAATCGCCATATAAGTTAATGCACCGAAGTTTTAAAGTCAAAAAGTTATAAAGGTATTTTCAGTTTCGGTCTTTTGGGGTGAATACGGGTCCTTCTATTGCTTGATCGTGTTGCATCCTGTTGAACAATAGAACAATAGGGTATAACGTTAGGTCGTTTGTTATAGAAATCGCCAGGCCACATACTACCAGCGGTTTAGGCTACAATAGGTACAGTAGCATATTGTCGTAAATTATTTATTTTTGTTTACAAGTCCTAAATAATCTTAAGTTTGTTATTTAATTCCCTTTAGATGTTAAACTGTTGTTAACATTAGAATATTCTATAAAATTTTACTTTAATATTATTCGCTTGCTCCTCAAAAATATGAGATCGGTATGAGAAGAATAAAGTATGGCGCGAGTAAAATTTACTCCCTAAGGCTACATACAATATTACAGGAACCGCCCTCATCGTTTGACCCTTACTCTGTATCATATAAATTTATTTATAACCTTGTATTAGACTCATGGGTTGTCATATAAAACGTTGGTATTGTTAAAATTTGTTAAAGAGTAAATTATGTTTATTTGAAGTATTCATGTGTGTCCTTCATCATTGAACCCTAACATAATTGGAAGATAGCTATTGAACTGAAAGAAACATTTTTTATCGTATATGCAAGCTGTTACTTGAACAAAAAATGTAAATAAAATCCATTAAAGTTATATATAGGCACTTCAGTTAATCCACGTTTAATTATAACAATTCATTCAGCTGAATAATGTTTGTGATATTATGTACATCTTATAAACGAAATAAATAAATTCACATAGGTACTTACTAGTAACTATAATAACAATACTGAAGTAAAACGTTTAACGAATCCACTCTGCAGCTAAGTGTTCAACAGCGCGATTAAGTGCCGAATACAGGAACAAAATATTCATTACAGAGAAAGGTTTCCGTTGTAATTTATAACTTATTGCCGACGCCCTATGCGTTAATATTGATCGGTAGGTGGTGATGAATTAAACCGTGCCTTTCTTTGACCTCTTGGTTTTTCATGTTTCCTTTCTTAATATTTTGTATGAAACCATTCTGGAGAGCGAGTGATCGCTTTAACTAAAGTTAGTATTTGAAAATTAATTTTCCTTTAATCTTTAAGTATGTACATAATTGCTACCGCTACTCAAGCGTGACGTGAACATTTAATAACAGAAAAGACTTAACAGACTTTAAAGATAAATTAAATACAAAAGTTTTAGTGGATCCGAATAGTTTATTTTTCTTATCGCAGCTGAAAACTCGAGCTGATAACGCAAGTCCTTGAACTCTAGAAAATCCAAATGGTACGAAACTATGCCATCTATATGATTTTATATATTCTGTACAAAGTCGTGGACATGCGTATTGGCCGCTTACGGACTGAAGCACGAATCTTCTTCACCACAACTTGTCGTACGAGGAAATTTGAACTCAAATGTAAGACGGAGAAATTACATTATTACTCTGACAGAGCGTCGGGCAAGCGCTCTATGTTGGGCGGAGGCATCGAATCGAGGGTGATTCAGTTGAAACCTCGCCGCGCAAGGGGTGGTATCGTTCGCACCCCGCTTCCACAGTGCCCATTGAGTAAAAACCGCCGATATGACGTCTTATAATCCATCCAGAAAAACCTTACAATCAAAAGAATAACACATTTACAGTAAATAATCTTTTGTGATTTTCAACGAATGTGCGACCTATCGCCGGCTGTCATAAATGTGACAGAAGTATTTCCTAACGTGTCACTCGCAAAGTATACAAAAAATGTTAATTAAGTAACACGATAGTGTATCCTGCGGCGAACTCATTCGTTTACTTTAGTGCGGTTGTATAGAAATTTTAGTGATCGGAATCTTGAAATAGGATATAACTGTGAATTTTAGGTTTTAGTGGTCGGTTCTTACTATCAAGTTGAATGGATATACCTAATGCCGAAGTGCATCTGTAATGGCTGTGATATAAATCTACGTCGCTGGGTATAAAAATATTTTATGTTATTCGCACCTTTAGCTTTGACGCTTTCGTAGACAAAAATTGGCATAAAATTGGCTTTACAGAATTTTGTTTCCAAAAAATGTATTTACTACTAATTTTGTTTCAGAATTAATTCTTTAAATTTTGTAACAATATTTTTGTACTCACGTAAATAATTTCCAATTTTCTTAAAGCACTTTACTAAAATCTTGAAATATATCCATAGAATAGTTTTAAAAACGGCCAAAATGAATCAAGCTAGAACCAAGAAAGGTTCAACAATAGAGCGTGACCCACTAAAAGTCACGACCATTTCATTTAAATGCTCCGATAAAAAGTATCGACGAATACCTTACGTGTTATCTGATTATTAAGTCATTCCACTCGTTGCGAACCATATAATAGTTCTAACAACCGCGCATATCGCCGCTTTATGGGTCAGAATTACGCGAAAAAGGAATTATCCGAAAAATATTTTCATTATTACAAGTGTGGACAGTATTGGACAGACGCCTGGATTCGCGAATCTTACTAAAACCTAATACGAATGTACTCGTCATTTCGTAACTTGTACATAGTAATATACTATAAAATAATTCTTTATATCGTATATTTTATGTTATAGATGAGTCCTTGAATATAATTTGTATCAAACAAAATTTGGCAGTATTATAATAACAGATACCTAAACAAAAATATTCGAACAATTTTCCTTAAATAACAAAAATGACTAACAATATGTGTCCAAGAAATCAGCATGATGCAACAGAAAACTATTCGCCGACATCAAACCATCATTTTGCAAATGTGATTAAGTTCCTGTCTGATGCCTGAGTTATTGCATAAAAATGGTTCGTATATTACAAATTAATATGTGTCTAGAATACGCTATGTATTTAGTTGCTAGTGTTTTCGTTCCTCGTAAATGTTATTTGGGACTGTATGCCATCAATAGTTATCTGGAAAATGCTTGGTGCTTGATCCTTAAACCTGCCAACTTGTAATGGGTAACCGTTCATGAATTAATAAAGGAACGATGAGCTATTCCCCTAGGTACGGTATTGTGCAGTGAGTATAACCGATGCTTTGTCGTGATTAGTACTTTAAAATAGTAGCTATAAAGTATATTAAGATTAAAAGTATTTATTGCAACTATAATGACATATCAAGACATGATTATAATTGTAAACATATACTAGTTTTTTTTTTGGCAACAAATTACGTTTTATCGTAAATTTTGTGGCTTGAAGTAGCTTTAAAATTGTGTTTATTAGATGCAGCGAATTTCATATAATTGTGAAAGATTAAGGAATTGTATAGTGTTTACTTTGATTATCAAGAGTTGTATATTATTCATAAACTATTATAAATTTATAGTGAAACTTTCTGATTTCGAAGGACATTATCGGAAAACATTTACTTAGTAATGATGGTTCCGCAATTTCTCCCTACAGGTATACCATACGACGATAATACGATATATGTATATCGTTACGCTATTTTATACTCTATGACATGAATACGAATTAGGATTATGGGCGTTATTTGAGGGGGGGGGGCCAAATTCAGTACAGAGTAAATTGCAACAGAAACTGGTCTCGCTTCATGGTAGAGATTCGGGTAAGGATTATATTTTCATCAACAATTGTAATAAGTCATTATTACTGGTATTACTATCCTTTAGAGAAGTCTGCGAGGTTAGCTACCATGTACTAGCTTAAACCGGCCCCAAACGATTTGTCGTATTCTGGTTGGCGGCTTGAGAGTCAATGCTTTTATCTTCGCAGACAAGGCACTACCAATGGTTCTGATGTTGTTGACACCTATGGGCAACCGTGACCACTTATCATTGAGCGGTTTCACATGGTTAGTTACATAAAAAAAATCTAGTTGGAAAATCAGTTTACCTAATACATCAGTATTTGACATATCCAAATTTTTTAATCACTACGATTACATTATCGATGTAACAATTCAAATATGTAATTCCCTGTTCAAACATTTCATGTAGGTATGTAGATAAAATTATTCTATATGTATGGGGTCTTAAAATGACTACGCTAAATTTCCATGTAGCCATTGAACATTTCAATAACAGTTATCGAAGATTGTTTTGTTCTTGAAGTTATCGGGTTATAACATTTTATGTGCGATAAGGCAAGGTGCGGTAATCGAAATGAAACATTTTAGCTACAAGGAGGAAGATCACTGCTTAGTAAAATAGGCTCAATATCCCAACTGAAATTATTATGAAAATGATAAATCATTCATAGAAATTATATGACGTGCTTAAATTTATGTTACCTTAAAATATTATAACAGGAATGAGATTAAATAAATAAATAACGCCACACACTCATAGCCCCACACTAGGATACCCCGTGTCGTGGGTGCCATGGACAACA
>DWJN01002084.1:0-16072 GCA_018248895.1 Carystus phorcus | reverse complement strand
GCATATTAACGTGAAAGTTCTATGAAGTCAATTCGAGTTTCTGAAACGTTGATTAGCGAATAATTTCTGAATAATTACGCTTTCTGCACCCCAATTGACGTTTGACAATAGATTTGACGACGGTAAATTTCTTAATTTTTTCGTTGATCAGCCTTTCAGAAACCGGCCGTTAATCAATATATCTTGCACGGTAAGCGTGACAAAGATTGTTACTGTTTTGCTTTTACTACTATTACGAAATAAACCGTGATGTTTTGTTTGAACTCGACTGTCAATCAAGGTCAACATATGCATAATTATATCTAAAACTGGGAATTAAAATTGCATTCGTATGAGTGCTGTGTCCTTGTCAGCTTTAGTTAAATGACCTATAAGTAGTTTTGGTTAGTGGCGTACGTTGTCTAGAGGGAAGGCGAGAATTTAGCGGCTGAACTTTAACTATAGATATGTAGTTCAATTGTAGAACTAAGTCTGTATTGTTTTTCCCTTTAAATATATAGCGGAATCTCTTTCTACCCCCTCAAGGAACGTTCTAAAGTATTGTTTTGTTGTAGTGCTACAAAGCGTAGTTTAGATTTAGTTGTAGAAATATTTAACCGCAAAAAGCAATTGTTAATAATTCTTTGAGACCATATTTTAACTACTATATACTACTACTATACTATACTATATTTACTAGTCACTAGATATTTAAAATAATGAAATAAAATGACTCTGTTAAATATATAATTATTATTAAGATATACGTTGGAAAACAAAACGTGATTCTTTTTGTTAAATCAGATTAGGTCTCTATAACCTGGTACACAAAGTCAATCAAGTAATACTACTGGTTAAATAAACGTAGTCAAATTATGTAGGTAATGTAAGATTAAATTAGAATACACATATTGCATGCTAATGGATGTACAGTAGTTGTAGAATAATTTTGTTTATTTATTGTATGTAGTATTTTATTTTATGTATAATATGTCGCAGCACTATCACCGTTGTTTTATTTATTTTGTGTTTTTTTTTTGTTTTTGTTTACATTCCACCCGGTAGCTGTGTTGGCATTGCAAAAAATTATCTCCCGTCGCTGTAGTACAGTATCGAAGTCCAGTTCAACCAACTAGCGAATATAACAAAATTGAAGCTTAAGTAGAAACAGTAAGTGTTATTTTTTATGATTTATTGAGTTTTTTGAAATCTTTTAATGCGATTTTTACTCCAATTTGATTTATATTGCTTGTAAAGAATCGTGCTGTATATATTTTTTCCTTTGTGTTGTTCAACATGCTTTTCAACAATTCAATTCATACAAAAGTTCTATAGTATCTACTATATTTGTATGTCTGTAAAGGAGCTAAAGTGGAACGTGGTAAGTGGTGACCGTAGCTCTTGAATTAGAATAATACAGGAGGCATCCTAAAGAGCTTTCAATACTGATCATCCATAAATTACGTCACACGTTAAGGGAGGGAGTGGGTCGACGAAGTGTAATATTGTGTTACGAGGGGGTGGGAGGCCTAAATTTCATGACGTCACATTTTAAAATGTATTATAATATAAGTGTTAAAACACCAACTTTGAACTACTAATGTGTGTAAAATATGTGACTCGAGAGACAATTTCACAAATTTGACCATCTGTGACAAAGGCGGGGTCTCTCACAAAAATAATGAAATTCGTGCGACGTAATTTATGGATGACCCCTTTATAAGTATGGCAAGTATACAGGGGATTTTTACCTGTAAGGAACGATCTAGTACCATAGTCTGGTAGGTTGTTCAGCATAGTATACGAGCATAGGAACACCTTACTATGCAAAACGTATAATCCCAATAGTCAGTCAGATCTTGGGGTACCGCCGATGTTGAATAACATCAAATATCCTATCAGTCGTTAGATATATGAGTAATCACGCCCATCAATGATTATCAGAAACCAGCCTAAAGCAATCCTGTTTAATGTAATTCCCAGACGAATTACATCTAGTAACAATTGAAAACAGAATTCCTAATATATAGTAATCGATTTAGTGAACTCTTGTATAGAAACGCATTGCATGATAAAACCAGATTTTTCATTTATTATTCATAATTTCTTCATTTTCATTTTTAAAAAGAGAAAATTATATACTTATAACATACTCGTCCTTACCATAATATTATGTGTTTCTTTGTTAAAATCATAAGACATTTCATTGCTTCTATATTTCTTTTACTGTACCCATATTATTTACGGGTACTTCCTGGTAACTGCAATAGTTGTATACATAGTTTGTAAGTTTTATTCTTTTTGTGTATACCATGCTTCGTTAGATTTTGTCATTAATGGTTATTTTGATTTTAGCACTCGAGTTGGTTCTATACTGCAAAAATAATAAAAGCTACCTTTGTATTACAAACCACGATTTGATATTTAATATATTTCCATAAATCTCCATGGATAGTATAATACAGTTTTTAATACTTTTTAAGAATTTTGTCTTAAGTTTAAAGGCCTTTGAAATTTGAAAGCTTAACATTCATGTTTGTGCCACAGTTTGCAGTGTTAATTCGATCACATCTTATACGCTTATGCTGTTATATATTTCTTTATGTATTTTGATTTCTTTTTGTTACTTTTGTTTTGTGACTTCGATTATATTCAGGCAACGAACAAATAGATTTTCATGACGAACATCCCACATTATGAAGAAAATGTTTATAGTGGTGGTTGTTTATTCTTATATTTATTTAAAAACATATGTGTATCAATTTTCACCTTTCATTGGCGTATTAGTAAAAAAAAATATTTCATTAAATGTCATCAACTTTAATAATCCTTGGTATCGCTTTACGCGACCTCACATTACACGGTTGTATATGGAGAAAGCGGCTGCCGAACTTTGCCACTAGTTGGCGCGTCATTTTCATTAAGACAGTTCCTTGATTTTGATATAATTTTATAAGGAGATCTTTAAAATTGTGCTATATTTTCTAGTCTGATTAAGAGGCTAACTAGAAAAAGGTTTATCGACGTTCCTGTAAGCTATGCCATGTGCAATGTATCGTATTGTCGGTGTTCGCAGTGGCGCCACTGTCGCCGACGAAGATCGTGGCGTTCCGCCGGCTGTCGGACGGCGCGCGTCGTCGTCCGTGCCGGCACTCGCCCGTCATCCGGATCACCGAGAACCCGATCTCGGAGGCCGTTGTCTGCTAAACATCCAACACTATCTTGGTCGAATAGAGAACGTGTTTAAAATACTCGGTGTCAATAACGTCGCGAATGATTCAACTGAAAGAAAACAGCATAACGCATTACTCTGTCAACAACAATATTACTCTGTAAACAGCATAAAGCATTACTCTGTAAACAGCATAACGCATTACTCTGTCAACAACAGCATTACTCTGTAAACAGCATAATGAATTACTCTGTAATGTAGATTAATGTTAATGTTTATATAGAAGCTGTATATCTGAGTTGAAAGCATTAAATATTATGATAACAATATCAGCGTAGTTACTGAGAATATAAACGTTTGCATATGATTTAATAGTATGTTGATGGATGTGTACTCGTAAATGAGTTTATAATTTTCCATTCAATCAGTAGGTGTTGTTAGTTGAATTGAAATGCATTTTATCAATCTGTTAATATGTATTAGTTTATATATTTGACATATCGCAGTCTCTCTAACAGCCATTATATTGTTATAGTAATGAATGTTGGCAAGAGTGGGTACAAGTTATACATTGTTAGATACATTACGTTTTAAACCAGGTTTACTTACGACCGATGTTTTGAGCAAATCTACGTCTGACTGAACGTCTTTCTAGAACGTTCAGTTAAATTAGACTTTCAATTAGTTCGTTAACCGTGCGATGTTGAATATAATAATTACAAATATACATTTTAATTGTTTGTAATGTACGTGACGTGACGTTATTGGTACCGTGACGTTGAATACTTAACTATTTGATCAATTAGTAATTTTTACCACCCTCGCACTGGATGGAAGCCTTTGCAGAACAGTCTGGAATCAAAGCATCCCAGTAGGTGACTATTTAGGTACTATTCACCTAATAAGAAGATGGAATAATAATTGTTTTTGTATTTCATTGTATTAAGGTATATTTTATAATTGTTGAATTAATTTTCTGCCAGATTTATAGACGTAATTTCAAGACTAATGGCAAAGAATATCTTTATGTCGTGTATTAAGTGTAAAATTAAATTACGATTCGAGTATTCATTCCCAGCGAATTTCTTTTTCTATTAGATGGTGTCTGAGTTGTTTATAACTGCATAATAAATTTAGTTATAATTATTGATTGGATATTTGGTCTTGGTATATTTACAGGTCACTTTTAGTCCAACAAATGAAATCAAACGGACATGCATTTTGGAATAAATTAAGTGTATCTCGGATTTCTGGGAGTAATTTTGTAATAAACTCAACACAATTATAATACAATTAAAAAATAATGTCACAGATTTATATCAATATGGAATTCGAAAATACCGTAAATGTGTAACAATGGTATTTTGTCCAAAATAGTCCTTTCAAAAGAACTAATAAGTACCATTGTTGAATGAAAATTTAGTACGCATTATTTAAGTAAAATGTTATACAATTAATTATTTTTACCTATTATATTTAGTACTTATAGAATCCAGATTCACATGGCAAGTTATTTGTTGGTTAGTAGATTTCGATTTAAAAATGGTATAAATAAGTGCTTGACTATCCAATCCATGATTATAATTATTTGATATCTTAAGCTTCTAAGTATGAGAATGACATGGCTTTAAGCAATTAGTGGCCAACTACATCTCTGCTCATCACTGAAGCCTAGAGCATACTCCACCACGCTGCTCCAGTGCGGATTAAAAATGGTAGGTTTTTCTTAAATTATCACTAATACACTGACGGCCGGTTTCTGAAAGGCTGATCAACGAAAAAATTAAGAAATTCGCTGTCAAATCTATTGTCAAACATCAATTGGGTTGCAGAAAACATGATTATTTAGAAATTATTCGCTAATCAACGTTTCAGAAACACGAATTGACTTCATAGAACTTTCGCGTTAACATGCGTGTAATATGAACGAAATTTTGACAAGCCTTTCAGAAACTGGCGGTTAGAGTTAAAAAATATTTGATGTTCTAAACGACCAAAGACTCAATTTTATCATAATGTTGTCACATTTCGGAGAATGAAGTCGTTGTAAGCGAAATGTACGTCACATGTCAGAGCTGGCCCCGAGTTTTGATATCAAATATTATTGTTAGTATATTTGAGTTTATTTAATTATAATGATTAAAATATATTTACTTATATAGCTCTATCGATATATTGGATGTTAAATTTGATGGTAAAAATGTCGCTTTTAGATGCAGGACAATTTTACGTTGCATTCACTGTGTGCTTTAAAATATTTTCTGTTGGTATATAATTATTTATGTTGTCGAAATTTATTTATTTAGTTATAAATAAGGTATAAATAAGTTTTAGTTATAAATGTGAAGCAACATCGGAAATAAAAATAGGACACGATTTATTGTAAATGCTAAAATGTAATAATTTTATTATCCACAATAAATTAATTATTATTATTACTAATATGTGCAAGTTATTATCAGTGGAGTGATAAATCTCAGTTTAGGCTTACTTCCGTAACTTAATCTACTTCACGACCGATTATTCATTTTGTAGCACATTTACTGCTATTTGTTCAACTCAAAACGTCTACTTTTATCAATAGAATTGGGGAAATATTGACATGCATGCATCCTAATTATGATGAACGAAACTGCGGAATTTTTATAGATATTCATTTAAAACAACAATTATAATGATTTTTATCAAACTATAATGTTTAATATTACACGTATTTAGATAACACGCTTGTTATAAAGTAAAATCTAGTTCCGTAAATAAGCTGCATGTCACTTGATGCTTTAATAAATATTAATAAGGAGTGGGCAACTCATGCATCAGCTTTGGTGGTACAAAACGTTGAAATTTTAAACCGGGTAAGGTTGATAGGCTCTTGTTAGTGTCTAATGCACAAACGATAAAAGGGTGTGTGTCGGAATCAATTGAATGTGTGTACATATCTTGAGTGGAGAACAACTAGGCGGAATACGGGGATAAAGTTACTTAAAATTGAATCTGGTCTGCCCTTACCAGGAGTGCAGCTGACTGAACGCTAACGTTTGGTATTTATGAAACAAATCGCACTGTTTAAAGTATATCATTATAAAATTTTAAGAATGTTTTATTAATAACCACGAATATAAATATATGTATACCAATATTAAGCGTTTATTATCAAAATATTGAAATAAATTAATCGACAGAAGTTCATGTACCCCTTTTTGCAGCTAAAGGTGGGACCAGAGTCGCCATACCCTTTGTATAAACGATATTTTTGAAGACTGTATGCATTGTTTTTATTAATTACAACGAATTGTGAGATTTCTTATTAAATTTTTTCGAATCTGTATGTAAATAAAGCGGAAGCGGTGCCGTCTGATTTTGTAAATCGTCTGATTTGTAAGTGGTTTCGGTTACAATTACGAGTATACATTGTAAGTTGAGGTTTGTCTGATGTTTTATTTGGGTGGCAGCGATCCTACCCCACCTTAGTATAAATATATAAAGTACGTATTCGAAGTGTGGCTGCGGTACATTAAGGACGTCGCTGGGTGCTATGCTAAGACCAAGACAGGTTTCTAATAACCCATTGGAAACATTTGTATGATTATTTTGGCCTTTTTAAATTTTATAATATATACTGTGTTATTTTATTTGCGTCCATGGAACATGTCGCAAACTTAATAATAAATATTTTAGAGTGAGATTTGTCAACGTCATTATTTTATATGTTAAGTTAGTTATACACTTAAAAATTAAATGAAGCAAGGTGTTATATTATTGAACGCAGAAATTTACATTTAAGTTTAATTTATTTTATATATAAGTATACTGCTTGATGTATCTGTTGCACTGAATTTGCATAAAACTAGCAAGCCGTCGTTAAACCTAATGTTACTGAAAACCGTTTTAAAGTAGAATATAGATGTTAGCGTTACCTGCACGGTCATAATATAGTCATATTTAGAACAAATTCTAACTCGCAAAGTAAGATTTAATTATAAGACATCTAGAAATAGTCCTAATGCACAGAGTAGAATGTTCATACGTGCAACGAGCGAACAATATAACTTTTCAGGATAGGCGTTAACTCCAGCACAGAATCGGGAAATGAAGTGGATGTTTTTATACTAAAGGCGTGGGCTTGCTGGACTTATGCATACGCATTTCCATGTTTACCACAAGGAATGAGTAAAAAACTGCAGTGCAAGGGACTGGAGCGATGGAAGTCGCCTATTGCCGGAATAGTGGTCGTTTCTGTATTTGACGCGATGTCTTTAAATGAAAAATCTCTCGTAGCTAGAATAGCTTCGATCTATAGTTAGATCTGAGTAGTCTATCTGATTGTCTATACCACGAAAACTTGCTTGCGCAAAGCGGCGGTTTCAACTTATTTACACATTTAAATTATTAGATTCTCGTTAACAGTCATTGAGGTCTCCTCAAACAATAATATCCAAGAACATTAATAAGCCATTTTACCTTTTATTTATTAGTCTACATGACTACGGTGTGTAATTTGACTCTTAAGTTCCATACTATAAAGTGTCGCGTTTCGCAAACGACTTTTCTAGGTATTAAATTATAAAGCTTTCGTAGAAGTACAACATATTTATTGTGTAAAACATGATTTCTAGAATCTCAATTGAGAATGCTAAACGATGTTGTTCTGTTTAAATATTTTATTATAATTTGTGTGAATTTAATATGAGTAATAAAAGTGACTTTATAATATCCAGGTGTTTGTTTTTCCAATTAAATGTTCCTCTACTTTTTTAATTTATTATTTTCTTTACTAAAAGGATACTTTTTCGAAATGATCTGTTTGTAAAATAAGCTAGATATTTTTATATATTCTTTATTAATTACAAGCTACGGTTTCATATGATGGTAAGTGATGATGTAGTTTTGAGTGGTAAAACGCATTAACTTAGTGGACCTATTGAGTTGAATTACCGTTGAATATGTTGATTCTTTGCTGATCGATCGGTCACATAGTTGATATAAATGTTAACTTCTTTAATTTAGAATTAGATAGTTAGCATAGCAACATCAACCGCTATAGCTAGTGTTTCTTTATCAAAGAATTCTCAATAAAGTTCCTAAAGACGTCAATGCTCTATCTCCTACCATAAAGGACAAATAAACAAAAAAAATTAAATATAAATCCTTGTAAAAAGCTTAAAAAATCTGACAATAGTTGGTATATACAACAATATATTGTACTTAGGTAGGTACTATTTTATTGACTACAATCCTGAGCAAAAATTTATAGCAAACCATTACTATTCAATAGCTGGGCTTGGGTTTCCACTTACTGTGACTGGTAGATGCTATCATCGACTACGTTGGCCCACTCCATTGGTAGATTAAACAGACGAGCGAAAAATATGTATGTATATCTAACTGTTTATAGTATATGTGCATTTAATTTCTTACATTCGCTATAAATTGTGTAATAATATAACAAAACCCTAAAAATGCTATAATATAGAATAGGAAATAGGAACTTACTCACGTGATTTTTAGTAAGTAACGCCATCTACAATCATACTTATGAGTTAAAAGTAGCTATACATTAATTTGACGTCAAGTTGTTAAACTCAACATGACGCTTCATAGAGGGTGTAGACAGGGAACATACTTTTATCTACATAAGTCTGTCGTTGCCAATATACCACTCTTTTTTGTTGAGAGTTCATACAACTGTCTGACAGCATTTTGTATTAGATTATTATAAGTTTTGTCTCATTGCGTAAATAAAATAAATAACAGAATATATTACACTGATATTATGTAAATACCTTAGGAGTATAGGTAATTAAAACTACAATCTTCAGAATGATTTTTTCAGACAAATTAACTGCATCACGGAAAGGGTCATATCGAAAATAAAAACAACTGTAAATGTCGACGGATATATTTCTTACCAAGAACTACATAGATATGTATATGAATTAAAAAAAAACATGAGGCACTAGAAAACAAACCTTTAATGAAGAGGTTGTCGAAATGGATACTATTTTGTACCGAATAAGAATAACTCATAGCTGGACTGACTGTTACATTGTCGAATTCATTGGAAGTTTTGAATCTGGGCTGTTAATTACTTACATAAACAATAATTTTATATTAATAACTAAACTATGCTTAAAATAAATCTAAAAATAAGCCCTAAGAATTATTAGTCAATGTATATATGTAGGGTAACATAACAGAATAAATTATAGTGGTTGTAAAGTATATAATCTATGCATTTATATAATTGCAAACTACAAAGCCCAAATGTGCCTCAGCTGTAAAACAATCTTTGCAGAATACCTTATACATATTATTTCGTTAAAATAACAAATGTGACCTTGTGTTATATCTTTACATATTTTTATGTCTAAAGAACAAAGAAAAGACATACAGGCTTAAGTACAACATTAGTAGAGTTAATAGCTACTACATTGTCGCCACCTGGTGGGATTGTTTTGAAACAATTTATAGCTTTCGCTAAAATGTGCTCAATAATAAGAAAATATATTATTATATCTTTACAATCAACATATCTAATACACATTTAAATTTTCGCCAATAAAACATCAATTAAAATAACAAGCTTTATAAATAAATAATTTTACAGTTTCTTTTTAATTAATTATAATATTAAGAATTATATATAAAATTATATTATCATTACTATTTTACCGGGATGTTTATTTTCACTTCGACTCTGAACACCTACCACCATTTTTATTTTATTCTTGATGAAATTAATTTAATTTTAAACTCGTTCATATTAACTGATATTCTAATGTACAGTTTATTTAAATGCCCTTAACGGTTTTTGTTGTAACTTTAGGTAATAATCTTGCAATCTTCGTCTGTAATTGTAATGGCACATAACAAACTAGCCACTGAACAACAATATGTCCTATATAGGTTTTTATTAAAAAATAAACTTGTATAAAAAATTGTCGTCACAATGTTAGTTACCATATTCCTTCGAACCGGCTTGCCCGATTCTTATGAAATTTTATATGCATATTCAGCAGGTTTGAGAATCGATTACTATCTATTTTTCAAATCCCTAAATGATAAGGGTTGTCAACTCCTATATATTTTTTTCTATTTTTTGGACAAATTTTCACCCTTTTGCACTAATCCCTATTATTTAATCGTTATTCTTTTCTACACTAGAATTTTCCTAGAAATAAGCTATATGGGAAAACAACGTTGGCCGGTCAGGTAATTTTGT
The DNA here is from genome assembly GCA_018248895.1 of Carystus phorcus. Taxonomy (NCBI): domain Eukaryota; kingdom Metazoa; phylum Arthropoda; class Insecta; order Lepidoptera; family Hesperiidae; genus Carystus; species Carystus phorcus. Next base: position 5,699 of record DWJN01002084.1, on the reverse strand, counting down.
ATGTATATAATTTTGATACCTCATATACATAGGTACGCTGTAAGTAATTTAATTAATTTGACCAAAACATGAAACGTGGATACAATAAGCATCTCTATTTCTGATAAAGGATAATAGTTACGTGTTATGTGTAGTTTAAATGCGAAGTTATTTCCAGAATATTATTGGTGTCTATATACATTTTCCAATTACATATTTATCGGAGGTATTGCGTATAATTACTATTTATGTTATTTAATAATTACTGTTATAATAGCATCCTTATTTTGACCCATTAGTAAAACAGATACAAGGTAACGAAAAGAATGATGATTTTAAACATTTACTTGTGTAAATATCACTGCAGGGGTAATTTAGCACGGTTTTGACAATACTACATCCTTATCAAATATTATTTACTAAAAGGTGGTCCAGAGTGATAATTCAAAAATATACCAGCCCTGGAGACTTGCGGCCCTTTATTGTAAATAATTTATTATAGTTTAGAAATAAAGAAATGTATCGTTTGTTCATTTTATTTATTTTATTACCAAATGCAAGATAAAAATACTTTTAAGTGAATTGAAAAAGTACCTAAAGAATCTTATTATTAACACAATAATCATTCTGACTAAAAAGAAAATGATAGTGTATTATGTTGACATCTATAAAATAAAATAAACATGTCTTCTTTAACCTGCACTGTGCAATTTTTATTTTAATAGATAACCCATTTGTTTCGGAAATATATCAATATTTAACATTGAATTAATATCGTTTTAACGATGTCTGTCCCGAATAGGCTGACATTAAATATTAAATCAAATTGGATAACTTGAGATTATTTTAAAGCATAAACCAATTGACGGGATCTTTTATAAGCCACACGTAATATAAACACGTGTGATGAAGTACACGTGTATGTAATACCCTCGGACGTTTGAGAGAGACATGCACGACATTACTTAATCTCATTTCTAATAATACATTGCTTATTTAACAAAAATCGATCGCCTTTAACCATACATCTGTTCATTTCTTGTAAAGTTTATAGGTAAAGGAAATATAAGTTATTTGTCGGCTAATTACATAAAAAAATGTTTAAAAAACAGTGACTTCTTTACAGTCGCTAGTTAACATTGATTATTAGCTATGCTATAACTAAATGCGAAAGGAATCAATATTTATTAGAATATAAAATATGATTATTTGAATATAAAATATAATCTCATGAATATATATTATACTAATATTATAGAAAATTCGCTATTATCGCAGACACAATAGTAAATATAAAATTCGCCTTCAATCAAGAGTAAATAGCGTGAAATGAATATATGAACATTTAACTTCTGAATATATAAAATTAATTCCCAAAGCATTTTCGTAACTTTAACAAGAAACAACATTCAACCGAGCTCCATACTAAATTGTAAGCTTAACTATGCATCAATACATAGTAGTCCAAACCTGTTTCATGTTTCGATACGAACTTTTCGCGGTTTTCTGAAGTTCGAGATGTTTCTATTCGATAAACAAGTGCACAATACAATTACAGACTACTTTCATGACAATACAATTTAGCACTTTACCTTCGGACAAACAATTAATTATCAATATATAATAAATATAATACCTACCTTTAAAAGGTACAGAAACTTTACACTAAATCTCTATAATTCATTGAACCATCATTAAATATTGTAAAAAAACTAGATTCAATCAAAATTTCAATTTAATTACTCTTTATGTCTGCGTGTATATTCAGTACAGTACAACATATATATTTAGTAGCATGATAACGAACATTATGATATTCATAACTACAGCATAATCTTTCATTAATCTACATGAATTCCGATTAGCCTCCCTATCAGCATAATGAATGTATAATGAATTATTGCAGCACAATTCGCTATAAATACAATATTATCGCACCAAACACATCAAGCATATGATAAAAATGTTTATACCCAGTTGTATTTTTGTTAATATAACATATATTTTTATATATATAATATTATTAACATGACAGCTGTATACAGGAGGGACACAATATAAAGTAGTGGTAGGTATTTATACAAAATCTGACGTTAAATATTACTACTATGGAGAATATTGACAGTACGTGAAGAACTAAAGTCAAATTTCTGCCTCACTGGGAATCGCACTCGGGACCTTTCGAAGGGCGGTCCGATGTGGTGACCATTTCGGCCCCGCGGGTCGTCTATAACGTCGTCGCTGGTACGACCACCTAGATGTGTAGTCTTGACACTCTGGCTATACCTGAGCCAAGCTCGAGTTCACTCGCTAAACGATTCCCAAATTAAAGGTATTAAAAATATAATTATTATTTCTCCGCCAATCCACATTGGAGAAACGTGGTGGAGTACGCTCTAGACCTCCTCAGTGATGAGAAGAGACCCGTGCTCAGTAATAAGCTATTAATAGGTTGAAGGTATAGTTATTATCGCGTAGCATGCTTAAACACGTGTGTATTTAAAATAAGGGAATGAAAGGATGAAGTAATAATTATATTTGAAAAGATGTTTCTACTACGACTAAATAGAAAACAAATACGGGATCGACAATGTGTGAGTGAGATGGCAGAAATTTAATAATTAAATGTGGAATATCGATAGTCGAAATTTAGGGGTGTTCTGAACGAAAACGTCAGACTTATAATGCGTGACTATCGATCGACTATAGACTTCGAAAACTAGTCATATTATCGGTAGTATAAATAGTTTTACGTTGGTCTGGAATAGTGGTCAATACTGTGGATACTATCGATAATATTGCATTATAGATAGCGCCGATAGGCCACTATTACAGTCAATCGTACGTAATACTGATTCTATCGATAGTTCTATACTTCTATCAATAGTATGACTAGTTTTTGAGATCTCAACAATATTGACAATAGATAGACAATCGATAGTTAGGCAACGCTGCCACGGACAGTCCCAGTTTGAAAGCCGAGTCTAGAAGAAAGAAGGAAGAGGAAGGAAGTTGGGAGGAGAGTGAAGTAAATAAAGTGAGTAGTGCCACGTGGAAGTCGAATCGCGTGTGAGCTCCGCGAGTGTAGTGACATTAGTGATATCCGAGTAAATTGTGACGGATAAGTGGACTATTCTTACCTCGATAAGCAATAAAGGACTTGCCATAAAATCACCAAATGCTCTCCCATCCCCAACCCACTTTCATAACATCATTATTTATACATTTAAATTGATTTAAAATTTCATTTATAAATTTGGATTTCATAATTCATTCTTAATTTATTTTATTGCTTAGTACCTTTTTGGGAAATAAAGTTCCCAATTTATAGTTATTATATAGAATATAGTCACGGGAAAAAATAAACAGTTCTAAGTATTATTACTTAATAATAATAATATGGAGAAGTTTTGTTAAAAAACACAGCTTATACTAAACTTGGATAGACCATTCCATATTGCTATAAATACACGTAGCATATATACAAAAATTGCATGTTTTTAATAGCACTATTAAATTAAAAAACTGACATAATTCGATATACAAATATGTAATACAATAATATAATCCAATAAAGACATCTACATCATCAATTATACAAACCGTTAGACGAAACGTAATTTTCAAATTTCATTAAAGCGTAAATTTCAACGGTTAAAGATTATAATCAATATGATTGATATGATTATAATCAGGATGATGGCTATATACACCTTCTTCTTCCTTAGCTTGTTCTGGAATGGAAGATATGGAAGAAAGTTAATTGACAATTCTTGAAGCTATACCAATAATCAAAGTCAAATTATCTATTGCGTCTTGCAAACTTATAGCTCACTTAAAAAAAGTCAAAAACGATTACAAATAACAATTTTAGTATCATTATATACCTATTTTATAAAATACTATATTGCTATAAAATTTAGTTACTGGTCTACTAATCTATTATTATAGAAATTAGAAATATTGAAGCGCTCATAGCCCGGCGGCTCGCGTCGATCCTATGCGATCGACATAGTTAAGCAACTGCGGTGCGGTCGGTACCTGGATGGGTGATCATGGGCAAACATTTCTTGAGCGCTTCCGTGCTTCGGAGGGCACGTTGAGCCGTCGGTCCCGGTTTTTATCGTAAATAACTATCGTCAAGACATGTCCGAGGCCTACAAGTGGCATAAATACTTCCGACACTTAGGTTGGCCACTAACCCCCTTCATTATTATAGAAATCCTCATAGAAGCAGCGTGGTGGGGTATGCTCTAGACCTCCTTAGTGATGAGAAGAACCCCGTGCCCTATACGGGGCCAATAATTGGTTGGAGGCAATCTTATAGAAATACCTAATGTCTGATAATTAAATTAACGTTACACACTCATAGCTCATAGATTTCTCGTGTCGTGGACAACAGACAGACAATGACACACTCCCAGCCCAGAACATATGCCTCTTTACAAGAATAACGTGATATTTTTAAAATCACAACTTTAAAGGAGATCAATTTTAAACATTTAAGCGTTGATAAATTGTAAAATATTGATAATTATAACGTCGCAAAACAGTTAAATTAAAAATACCGGGTTTTTGTAAAAAATACAATTCGACGTCGCGGTTTTAAATATCAAATAATAAAAAAAGGTTTTGATGAGATGTCACGTTGCTCTAGTAAAGAGGCGATATATTAAAACTCATTATTAAAATATCCGCCATGCTGGGAATCGAATCAAAGCCCCATCAAATAGCCATCCGGCGTGGTCGCTATTGCGCCAGATATATGTATGTATAATTATGTTATGTAATTTCGGTATTGAAAATTAAAATTCGCAGAAAATGCTCTTTACATTATTTTTTGCAGTTATTAATCAAGCTAGTGAATCCTCCGATTAGGTAATTAGCGTCTTTGTGGGCAATGAACATTTAATAGACTTGAGTTCGATGTGTGCTCATACTATTATAATAGAGCCGACCAACTTCGTATCACCTTGGGACATTTGTCCCGTTTTTATAGCATTTCTCATCAATGCACAGCGCCTATTAGTCGTATGGTTATGTTATATAGCCTTGGTAAATGGATTACACGACACAAAAAGACTTCGATTCGAACCAATAGTTTCTGAGATTAGTACATTCAACCAAACAAACAAACTTTTCAGCTTTATAATATTATTATAGACGTAGTAACATCAAGTGTTTTCTATTACTCAACAGAGGAACAAACCCCATGGCAAGTTTCTTGCCGCCTCTTCCTCAGAGACCATAATAGCGACGGTGTAATTTGACTCTTAATTAAAAGTGCTTGTTAAAATCAACCTCAATCTTCTACCATTATATTTATTTTAACTATATCATACCAAAATCATTGCAGTACAAAAGGTGCAATTAATACTGTAAGAATGCTCTAGCAGTGAACCTTTAGCCTAAGTAGATATCAGATCAAATTCCCATAAAAAAATCAGGTATATTATATAGATATTTTGGTATTAAAGAGATTTTCAAACAGTAGGTTCATGAAAACATATTTTTGTCTGTTTGTCTGTCTATCTGTTTGGACTTCAAGTGGAAAGCGCTAAAAAGATTAAGCTGATATTCGAGTTTAAAAAGGATACTTTTATTCCCGAGAAAACTATTTTTTCTCGTGTGCTAAAACATTAACCGCCTTATTACAAAATAAGGTCTAAACAACGATTATCAAGTATAGGTTTATCTTTCATACTATACTTTAAGCCAAG
>DWJN01002083.1:0-16074 GCA_018248895.1 Carystus phorcus | reverse complement strand
TAATACATGATTTTTGAGTAACTTTCACCGTTTACTCAGCGCACGCATGGAAAGCTCAAAGTTTTGCCGTTTTCGCAATATTTTTTATCGCTGCTCCTCTCCTATTCATCTTAGCGTGATGTTCTATAGCCAATAGCCTTCCTCTATAAATGGACTATCTTACAGCAAAAGAATTTTTTAAATCGGTCCTGTAGTTCCTGAGATCAGCCCGTTCAAACAATCAAACAAACAAACAAACTCTTCAGCTTTATATATTAGTAGGTATAAGATAGATCCATAGTAGGCCACTAATTAGTTAAAGCCCACGGTTATAGAATAACGGGAGCATTTTTTTGTTTCGACGTATGTATGGCTGATTACTTTGATATTTAAAGGTAAAGGACGCCGACCTTCATTCATGCGTTGGAGGTCCAACGTGGGCAGATTATATTAAGTAGGGTTTTCATGAATATTATTAAGCACGGTCTAAATGGATGATTGCGATTTTATACAAGTAGAGAGTATCTGATAAGAAATAAATGTCAATATAACGCAGAAAAAATATTTTGGCTATCTATAAGATTATCTGTCGTAGGTAAATATGAAAATTTAATCAAATCTTTTACGGAAATGATAAATTTACGCAGGATGTTTGGATTATTATGTTTAAGATATTTTTTTATTCAACTTGAAGAGAAGCGGCGGAAAAATGATTAGATGTACTGAGAAAATAGATATTGTATAGAAGTTTAAAAAAATGCCTGTTGAATGAAGATTAGATGGAGTTTAAAAAAAATATATCTGTAAGCAATTTTTTCCACAAGCTTTTCGTATTATTTATCGGACGCCGTGTATACTAGAGGCACTTGTAATTAGGGTTATAGAAATAACATGGGCACATTTAGCCGTATTGGGGCTGCTTTTAGTACTGACTATAGCGTAGATGAATATATTAATGATAAGGACGCATGGAAATAAACAGCCATAACCAGTTCTACTTAAGTTAGTAATTGTAATCTAATGTTGTTGTAAGTTTTTATAACTGTATGAATATTGTTTAAAAGATGTGCTGAGGTGTTTCTTTCTCCGTTTCTTCTCCTCCTTATAAGGCACCCTTCTGTAACGATGGTAGATGCCAAAATATTTGACGTTTATAAGTGTATTTATTTATACCTACATGAAATGAAAGATTTGAGTTTGAGTTTTGAGTTTGACTTTAATCCCCTGCCGGTAAACCATGACGTAGGCGACAGAAGCCAGGCGTCTGCTTAGTGGTAGGGCTTCGTGTAAGGATTATATTAGCGATATTATTACTGAATTATTATCTTTTCGTAAGCCTGCCTAACTCGTTCTCCACACCCTCTTGGATTGAGAGCAGTAAATTCGCTGTTTCTTGTCTTTTTTGACCGGCAAGCCCCCGTTGATGCTTTTGGTGTTACTGCTATCCATGGGTGATGCTGACCACTTACCACCAGGTGACTCGCTTACTATCCTGCTGGGTATTTATATGACAAAAATATAAAAGCGAGATGATAAAATCTTTTCCAAACGTTATTTTGTTGTATGTACCGAATATTCATCCGCTGAATAGAAAGAACCCTTTGTCCAAATTTCATGTTTTTAGCTACAGTAGTTTAGGTTCTGCTATGATGAGTCAGTTCGTAAAATAAAAAAACGCCCACACTCTAATACGTTGCATTCAAACTTATTGTGTTGCAATACTATGGACATCCGTAATTGTAAAATCGCAAAGAAACAATACGCGAAATTAAATATACATACATAAACTTCTGACAAACAAACGTCGCCACAGTCAGAAAATAAACCAGAGGGACTAAGTGCGTAAGGATAAACTCCGATGTAAGATTTATTTTTACTTATGGGTATTGCATAAAAATGTGTTGATGACATGATCGGTTAAATACGACTACAATGACATCACGGGCCGGAGGCGGCTGACGTAGGTGATGAGAATTTCGTCAGCAAACTGTCTCTAGCAGTGTCTGTATATAAAAACATCGTTTGTGACGTCCGTTTCATAACTTCCTATTTAGATAATAAGGGCCGATAAATTACACGTCGCTCGTTCGTTGATTGTAGTATAAAAATAATACATCGATATTTTCATCATTTGTGTCTCTCAACGTCAATCTAACTAGGCGTGTACCGGTGTCGCTAACGAGTTTACGTTTAATTAGGAGCATATGCCGCCTGCACCGTGTAAAACTTACACATTTAATTTGAAGACCGATGACATTTTATTTTAATTGAAGATCCGGAGTATAAGAAAAAGTATTTAGTGGATCTTTCTATACATAGTTCGAACCCGCATGAATTGATGGCTCATGCGACATAATCTACAGATGACATTAAGATTTGGATTTAGTTGACGGAAAATAGGTAACCGTCGAGGTTCCGTGAGTTAGGACCGATGTGCGGGGGCGAATAGGAAGATTGACTTATAAGGTAGCGGCGCGCGCGCAAGCTAGCGTCACCGCTCGATTAACCACCGATCGCTCGCTCGTTGTTTAGGTTTGGACAAAACACTTGACTATGTATCCTTTTATGGTGATATTATGAGGCTCGAACGGAACCCACGCCTTGTAATTAGGAACGGCCAATAAACATTATGCTACCTAATTAGGCAAACGATCGACAGGTTGTTTTGGAGGGAAGAGGTAAGGGACCAAGTTCACGGCTGTGCAGGTAAACATGAATCATTACATCAATGTAACTTAAAATTTAATATACGATCTTACACAATTATATCATCAGTCACTAGCTATTCCAAACCATGCTAGAAAATAACAACGGAATACACAAAATGTTGCCGTTTAATTATATGTAAGGAGAGGCAATTAAATACGAAAGTGGTTATGATTATTCACGGGCGTACCGCAAATCCGACTATCAATTATTGTGACGGTTACATGTTCAGTACGAAGGCTCTTTATTTCTTCTTATGCTAATGATATAGGCGTGTATTAAGTTAATGAATGCCTAATACGCTCGATTTTGTAATGTAATGTAGAGACTTATGATGCTTTCTTAAGTTTATGAATTACGGCCACAAATTATCAGCTTAGTTGTTTCACAGATTCATTCAATTTTATGATTTCAATATTGAATATTGTTGTAAATACTGACTATGTCAGATAACATAATAAAACGCGGTCAGCATTGATGTATATGTGAAACTACCTACTATATAGTCAATTACTTTCTGAAAGTTAACTTGAAATGCAGTACATGTTTAACGAAACTTTATTTCTAGCATGATTCAAACGTTACGTACTTTTAAACTACAACGACAAATATCAAATAGCATGAGTAACAAATTCAGACGTTCAGAGTGGACGTTTGAAATAAAACAATAATAGAACAATCTGCATTCAGTGCCGTTCGCAGAAGCAATTTGGTATCGGGTAAGGCAACAGGAAATGCTGTGTTGCAATTGCCACGCAAGGTTGGGGTTCGATTCGTAGTCGAGATAAATTGCCGGCTGTCGATAGATCGAGCGCCGTATTAGAGCATGCGTATTGCATACAAATACGCGTGCGGCACTACAGACAGGGTCTGCAAAATGTTCGACAAACACTTGCCGATTGCTAGCTGTAAAATGTTAAATATGTATAGATATAGGTGTATAATTTTCTCAGTAACTTCATTAATTCAACAGCCTAAGCAGTGAAAGCCTAGTTAGTTTAACTTTGCCCATCTGCACAATGTCCTTCGGTTGAGTCCTGTACATTTAACTTACAAAATTTGGTGCGAGTTAGAAATAAGGGCTCATAACTAGACTGAAATAATTGACACAGACCGCTTCAAGCGATATATGCTTTTCAGAATTAAGACATTTATATGTAGATATGAAATAAATAATCCTATACCATATCATTACTGTAACATTACATTAAACGACAAAACTGCACTTTTGATTAATATAACATTGTAGAATTTTTTTTTGCTGTATAGGTACGTACAAATTTATTTAGAAAACAAATTACAATTGTATTAGTTTGCGTTTAATAATTGCAAAACTCTAGGTTCCATAACATTTTGAACAGTAAATAAAATCACTTATTAAATCTATGTCTTCTATATTATTTAAAATATGGTTTAAAAGAACCGTTGCCTGTGTTATTGACAGCTTCTGTCATAAAACATACAAAGGTAAACTCAATGATAGTGCCTATTAAAATCGCCCCCAACGTCCATATTATTAGATAGCATCGTCAATTAAAAAAAACTAGGTTATAATAGTAATAAATAATTTTATAAACCCTTCACGCTACTGCTACCGAACATGCAGAGTTCTGTTATGACGTTGATTTATTGCCTCAAATTGTGTATTTTTCATCGTGAATGATCTCACGCCGTTTCGGCGTCGATAAGTGCCGTTTAACACTTGATATAGTGTCGGTAATTTGTGATTGGGTTCCGCTTTTCCTTTTTCAATTACTTAGTCCGAAATTAAAGTTTATGGTGTAATAACTAAGATTGGTCAAAAACCTCTGCAAGAACTACTTCGATTCTTCGATTAAGTTGAATTACAATTATTAATACTTACAATATACTTTATTTATTTGTTATTTATTTATTCGTGGTGATCGTTTCAACAATTCGATATTGTTTTTGTTTTGCAACTAAAGTCTACTATAGATTTTCACATACGGTTGTGTGCCTCAAATAACCTTTTTTCTATTTTACATATTTGACCTGTGACCTAATTCGTATACAGCCTACACGTTATTGAATTGTAACGAAATACGGGGATATCCAATTTATTCGCGTACATAATGTACAAGCGTAGAGATTAAAAGTCAGAGGTCAGGAACCAGGAGAAGGCGCCAAGAGTTGGTCGCGTAACGAACCGAGTGCCCGCGGGTACGTTATAATTGTACCCAGGAAGGGCAGTCAGTTCTCGCCATTATTTTGCACAAAACGTCGCACGTGTAGAATTGCTGAGCTCCTCTGTAAGGCTGGCCGTGTGAAAATAGTTTAGGTAAGGTTTAGAAAGCATGCATTATATAACATTATTTAGTTTCTTTGTAGATAATTTAAATAGATACTTATTTAAGTTCTTTGTAGATAATTTAAATAGATACGACCTTTATTAGTTTATATCCATACTTCTAATACTATATAAAGCTGAAGAGTTTGTTTGTTTGATTATTTGAACGCACTACTCTCGGGAACTACTAGTTCGAATTGAAAAATTCTTTCGGTGTTATATAAGACAAGATTTTATATTATATAAATTGTGTAATGACGTTATATGTTGATAGTAAAAGTTTTATAGAAAAGTTTATTTTATTCTTTTTAGGGTATTTAAATAACAGCTTGTTTTTAAAAAGTGTTTTTTTACTTTTAATTTATTACATTTTTTCTTTATCGAGATTCGAGAATAATTATTATTGAAAATGAGAGGAAAATATTTAAGGGTGCTTGTTTCGAACATTTTTTATCGTTTTCCAAACTTCCTATCAAGTAACTGAGAAACACGTCTCTATGTACTTAAAATAAAAACAGTTCAGTACCATATTCATGGAAAAAAATCATTTTTCGCCTCTGACGTAAAAAGATCAGCGTTATAAGTGTAACGTGTGTATCTATGTATGTCTGCAACTTGGTAGCTTTTAGGTTAAACCAAATTTGGTCACTGATTTTGTTTGAAAGGTTACGATCTAGAATTCAAGAGTGATCTTCGTTTCGATTGATAAAAATCTATCCAGCTGCTTTAAGGTCATGAGCCCTATTCTAATTGATCAAGGGATTGGACAAGCTTTCCTTGTCTGGTTTGTAATTGTCTGATAATTTACTTTGATGTAATTTCAATTAAACTAACATGTTGCCCGATGTTGTAGAATCATCTGGAATCAACGGTGGGATTTGCAGTGTATTTAAGCTCTTTGAAACGATTTCCACTGAAGAGGTTAGGTATAAATACTTGCTAAAAACTGCAAAAATCGCAATTTCGTATGTCTGGAAATTTTGAGTGGGAAGTGATAAGGAGGTTTAATTGGGCTGTTCCGGCTGAATTGGGACGGCCTAGAATATTGATTCCAAGCCCATATCGGCGGTAAGAGACGACCATGAGCCGGCTAGATATCATTTTGCTTCAATCAGTCGCCAAATAATTCTGTTGTTCGTGTTCTTAAGGAATCGACATTTTAATACCAAGAACGACAAAGTTTTAAATTTGGGTGTCATATTCATCACTGGACTGGATTAAACACTTTAGTGGTGGAGTTCCCTCATCCCCAAGTTTTAGTATGTATGTATGTATGTTTTAGTAAAAAATAGCTATGTATTATTACTAAGTAAAAACAAGGGACGAGGTTTCATGAATTTATAAAAAATGTTGCGAAAGTAAGTTTAATAAGGGTTTCGAATTTGTATCTGTTAGGTTTAAAGCCTGAAAAGCTCATACAGCCCTTGGACAGGTCACAAGCTGTGAGGATTCATTCAAATTTTGTGGTACCTAATGAAACAATAATAATAAATAATTAGGAAAGGTGTAAAACTATAATTATGCTTTCTGAGCCCTTATGACATCCTATTGAACCTATTCAAAATTTAATTACTTCAAAAATTATCTGAACTTTATAATCTTATATATCGCAACAATGTCTAGTTTATTAATTTTACGGTGTTAGTTATGATCAGGAAAATGTAAATATCTAAAGGTGTCCTATTGATGTGTCACCTGTCTGTAGGTTAGATACGGTAGTAGTAGGTATACACATTCTTACGTTGGTATAGTACCTATTTTTATTTGTTTTCTATATCAATTTCAATTGAAAAATTGAAATTGCCTTTAAGTAAAAATATAATTTATTCAATTTCAATTATTATAAAACTTCAATAAAATAATAAGTAAACGTGAGAAAGATTCTGCCTACGCCCGCCGTAGTTGTTATACATTATTCGAAAACATATGGATCTGCAAGGCACGATGTTTTGTGACAGAAGCCGACAATCGAGTAGATTGTAACATTGACATAACCGCAACAAACGTGTGGTCACTACCGTCACTAATCATAAGCACTGGTCACGCCAGGAGTCACCCTAGTTTTAGTTTCTGGGCGAATATAATATGGAAAGCAGCAGCAGCAGCATAGCAGTAGATTTTTAGTCACATTTTACATAACTTTCTACATCCAATATGCATAGCGCTGGAAAATACTACGTGAACTCGAAGTGTAATAGACCATAAAGTACTTTAATGCTAATTTTGTGGTCACTTTATAAGCATTTTTAAACACTTTCATTAAATATATCGGCCTATAAGAAATAAAAATACAAATAAAGGTTCCATTAGAAAACACTTACAGGTATATTTACTTAACAATATTTTTATGTATGTACATAATATGTATGTATGTGTATCCGCGCCTGCTCGCCGCCCGATACCTTATTCATTAAACCAGTGTGTAACTAGCCAGTGAGTTTGCTGGACGTGTAACATGTAACATGGACGAAGTAATTTCCTTTCTTGTTATATATTTAAGCAAATGAAATAGTATACACAATGGATGCAAAACACATGTCGTTATAACATCCATTTATCGTATAATGAGTTAAGTTTAATAGTCTTTTTAATATATAAGTCAATAAAAAATCATTGTAGTAGAGGATAAAGTATTATTATTAGGTTTATTTTTATATTTTTTTTACAACACGTTACCTGCCCTTCATCAGTTTGATGATTTAGTTATCTATTGTTGAAATCCGATCAGTTGAAAACAGTTCACTATAACCACATAGCTTACAAAAATAGTTTTGAGACTATATAGTTTTATAGAGAATAAGAGGACGATTTGTCATTGCCCTAGAAACACATGTCTCAGTTTTAATACCTTATTGTAAGACAGAGCCTACGGGTCTAGCGTTAAGACTCGTCAATGGAGTTAATCAAGTTAAAATGCCGTATAATATGACCATAGTGAGTCGATAGAGGGAACTACAAGTTATAGAGTATGACGAAAATTGCTTTTCGATTGTCACCACAGGTGTTCTTTAATTCTCCCCAACAAAGCTTAAAGGTTACTTAAAATACTTTTTTGTTTGAATATTATAATTAGCAATTCATTTATAAATTGATTGAATTTAAATTTAGGAATAATAAGGATATATCTTATTTTATGAATAAGATACATGTATTGTAATAACGTAATATCTTGGTATAAAAAGTAATATATTGAGATAAAAGTATACGTATATAAGTCATTTATGAATGGGTTTCTTAGGTGAATGTGCTTTACCACACAAGACTACATCACTGCTTACCATCAGGTAGGACTATAGTCAAGTATTAACTTATAATTAATAAAAAAATAAAATAAAAGGTTCTTTTAAATACAAGTTTCTAAACTAACCAACCAATTTAAAATTGTTTACGCTTCGATAAAGCTTTTTATTCTAGCAATGTTTATATGTACTCATTTATCGGAATGGTTACTGATATAGTTACTTAAGGTGACATTGTAGTGATATGAAAATATCACAAGTAACCTAACCCATCTTAGCACTTGGTTGCAAAACGAATGAAGTTGCTATAGGGAGGTGCGATGACGGTCGTTCTTTATAGCCGTGCAGTCTGTCTGCACAGCTTGACTTTGTTTTTACGACACTATAACCTCTAGTATTTATGGAGTGTATTTAGCATAGGTCCGTATCACAATTCCTTCAGAAGGGCGCAAGTCTTGTAAACGTTGGGCGGCGCGCGCGGCTCCGTGATCATTGTGTGGTGCACTCCGCGTGGGATGTACCTACTGGTTATCGAACACAGTATCAATAAATTGCACTTGCGTCCGTCGTGTTTGCAAATAAAAGAACCCGAGTCCTGCGTGTTATCGACGAACGGTCTAAATAAATTCGAAGGAGTACTTATTTGTTGCTCACCTTTGTTGATATCATCATCTGCAGTATCAGTTGTAGAACGAGAGAAATGTATATTACTTGTTCCACGATCATTAGTAATGCAACAAAAATATGTGTATATATGAGATTATTTTATATTGCAATTCATTCGCTCAAAAATAACATTTGCACGCATCGTTTGTAAGCGATCGATTGAAGTTTTTCTCAGAGGGTTTATGAAGCGTTCTTTTATTTTGATTATCGAGAAACAATCGAGTATCCAGGCTTAACGAGCAATTACGTGTTGACCGAACGTGCGGTTGTCTGCGATACAGGTCGGGTATCAATTAAATCATCCAGTGCTTATAGCATATCGCGTTATGAATATTCACATTTGTCTGGACTTCGGGCGCGACACGCCCATCGGGCCCTTGCAGACCAACCACCTCATGCATGGCCCTCGATTTGAAACTAAGCAGTTCTAACAGTTACGCTTACTTTCCTTAGAAAGTGGCAACTTCCCTTAGGAAGTGGCAAAATTGGAGAAATAAATAGACATACTATCTCATCGGTATTGAACCATTCTGTAGTGTAGTGTTTTTATAACACAAATTTATATGCGACGTCGTTTCTAGACTACTACTTTTTATAATTACTGACAGATTTGTTAGACGTTATAATTATTCTATTTGTATTTTTATATTTAATGTGTACATCGAGTTTGATTTCCGTACAGCAAGTTTCCTATTAGATTGAGATCTAAATCTTAACCATTTCCGAATGTATTTGCCTTTAATAATAATGGCCTACTACTGAGCACGGGTCTCTCCTCGTCACTGAGGAGGTCTTGAGCGTACTCCACTACGCTGCTCCAGTGCGGATTGGTGGGGAGGTTAGTGACTCAAGTGTCGGATGTTTTTAAACCGCCCGAAGGCCTCCGACATGGCTTGACGATTGCAATGTTCATAGCAACCGGAACTGACGGCTTAACGTGCCCTCCGAAGCTCGGAAACGCTCAAGAAATTTTAGCCACTCGCGGTCACCCATCCAGGTACCGACCGCGCCCGCAGTTGCTTAACTCTGTCGATCACATAGGATCGACGCGAGTCGCCGGGCTATGAATGCTTGAATGTACTTAAACACACAAAAAATAAATAAAACGCGTCCAAACATTTAGGAGTTTGGTAACATAAAAATTAGGTATAAATTTAAACACGTTTTTGTATATAAGGGATATATTATGTATATGTAGCATGATGCCATGTGAAATTAATTTTCAATTTTGTACCCTATAGCCTACTTTCAGATCTGAAGGGAAATTTGGACGTCTCTAGAAGTTCCACTAGAATCTTTCTATATGACGATTTATAAAAAATGTGTGCTGGATATAAATAGTGTTGTCTTCCGAATTGATATTTAATCTATTACTAGTTGCATTGAAGGATATCCAGGTGGCAGATTGAATGGCGTCCATTAGGACCCATTATATGCCAATAAATAAGGGTTAAGAGACAGTCGGGCTATCCGTCCGTAGTTCAATATCATGTCGTAACTCAGCTCAATGTAATGGGCTCTTGTGATAGTTGTGACTAGTGACTAGCGATAGAAATAAAGCTAATACGAGTATACGATTATAATACGTATATGTTGGTTAATAATCCTTATTTATTGTGAAGTTAGTCTTTTGTGAATCAAAGAAAAATTAAATTTTTTAGGGTACAAAATAATAATTTACAAATATGACGCGAACAAAACTTTTGATATAGATAGCTGACATAACTTGTAATTGTACAAAATAAAATGCAATGGTAATTGAATTTCAAGTAACTATCGAATTCATTACAATAATTTATGTCGCGACTGCTACGAAGACAAGTCATTTCACGGCGAGTGTAGAGTGACGTTTAGATTATAATATCATGATTGCGGCGCTAATATTATATTTCCTAAAGCGGCACTGGTGAGGCCTCTCCCACGGCCGGGACGAGTCCAGCGCGGTGTCAATTTCCATTAATACCGCCATTATCGTGGCTGGTGCATAAATCGCTCGCAGGCGCGACCACCGTCCCGGCCGAATGCTTCGCGACGCGCGTTGCCGCGAGCCTCAGCCTCATCCGTAGCGCACGCCAGCAATACCTTGCAAATTACCGGCGAAAGCTATAACTCACACTAAACGCACCGACGCACACGGCTTTTCTCATACTTGAATTTAAAGTCCAATCGCAATCATTAAGTTGCGAGTCAAAAGGCTAGAACTTTGTATGTCAAGTTTCAAAATTGTTAAAGTAAAATAGACATAAATCATTTTAAATAAGATAAGTTGAGTTAGTATGCTTTTTATACAAGATCTTACTTACGGCGTGTGTGATTTAAAGTATTTTTAAGCAAGTTTCTGATATGGTGCGATGGTGGAAAATTAATCTCAACGTAATATTAGTTAAATTTGTATTATCTAAATTTAAATTATTTTTAACTTAATGTCAATTTGGCAGCTTTACTCCTTAAATTCGTACATTTTCATTTTCCTTTCAATATTTTAATGCATCGAAAATTATGAAGTAGGTCTATTTACGTCCCAAAGATGTGAAGATCATTGAAAATACCGTTTGTCGAGCTTGAACAAATACAGTCTCATGTCAATTATACGCCCCCTTCATAATTCCTATTATAGTCTACTAAGAGTATCCAAAAATATACACGTTTTGATATTAAATATTCCTTGACTTATTAAAATTAATGTTGTTTGTTATGGCTTCTACGATGGAAAAAAATTCTGTACTCCTCCTCCATACAATTGTGGATGATGTGCTGTTTTATGCGTAAATATAAGTTTTATTTCGAAGCCTTTTTAACAATTCAACTTCTAACACTGTTTAATGATATGTCATTAGTGATGTTAATATGAATGGCTATGAATTTTTATGAATACATAAAAATAATGTAAAGTATTATAGCTATAGGACAGTTAAAATATAGTAAACCAATCCTTGAATATAAATGAAAAAAAAGTACTGCGATCTATAATTTCACGAACTCAGGAAGATTTTTTTTAGCAGAGCACGTAAGAAGATAGTAGAGTATTTGGAGTATTCGGGGGAGAGTTTACAATGTAATAAAACCAATATGTAATTTATGTTCAGGAATGATAAATATCACCCTTTTTTGTTTATAACATTGTATTGAAATATGAATTGAAAATGAATGAAATTTAACATTCCATTCATACCTACGTAGCGATGCTGTGATTCTGAATCATGAACAATTCGTATTTTGATCACAGTATCTCTTCAAAGTATCGACGCTCGATTGATGAATCGCTCTCGTCTTGGACGTCACATCACAATGCTCCTGACTCTACTCGATTGATTGCTGTAACGATGGCGTACAATGTTTGAATCACTAGTTTTATCGACAATTTAAAGCATTGATAGGTGGTCTGTTACTAAATTCATATTTCGCAATATATTTGTTAATTTTAGACTAAAATTTGTTTACTTTGGTTGCATTGATCCACTAACACGTATTCAAGATAAGTTTGTGTCGTTTTAAATTTTGTTTCTACTGTCTTATGTCAAACGATATAATTTTATTCATGCAACAACGAGAACGTATCTATTAGTATGATGTCGTTACGTAATGTAATATGACGTCGTGATTAATAACAATTGTGTTATCGTGGATTGATGAACAGCCCCCGGGCGCTGTCATGCGGTGCCAATTAAATGTAGTAACACATCAAACTCGTTCGAAGAGCTGATCTACGATGTACAGGCAGGCGGAGTGCCTTCGCTAATCGCACGCATTCATTTGAATCTATTTAGGTAAACGACGTGGCTCGCAGGAATGTGACGCTTCACTAATTACGCATACGGAATATTCAACTAGAAGCTTTATTTTTGGCACATCCACATGCATCAGGTCACAATATAAGACTGCACCTTGACTAATACATTATCCACATCGAAACCGGTGCATATAAATTATGGAGTGTACTCGAAGATATTGTGTTTCACGTCCGGCGGTTTAGACACGGGCCGAGGATATCTGCGTGAAAAGGGCGAAATATTGCAGAAATTTCAAACGCGACAGGACAGCATTCGATTCGTCCCGGTGTAGGATTTCATTGCGCTATATACCGTCCGCCAAGCGACTGATACAAGGCTCATGAGCTTTTACTGAGTCGCGCTTGCGACGTTTATTGATAGCGATTTATTAATAAACACAAAAACCAAGCTCACTTTCAATTTCTAAAAACATTTTATTTCTTATAATAAAATTTGTAAGTCATACGGTAATCCACTAAATATGCGGTAGTAAGGTCATTTTTTATTAACTTTTTGCTACATACATTTTTTCTACGAAAGTGGAGCACCTCGATATTTTTCACTGTAACAAAGGCCGAATCGGCCAAACGATTTGTTAATTGCCAGACATTGTTTTATCTACATCTGTAAAAACATAAATAAGTGATCAGATTTACCTTCCAGTATGTCGCACATTATTCGTAGTTGAGTTTTAAAGTAGTCATCGGATATGATGATAAATATCTGTAAATGATAAATATATGTATATAAATATGTATAGATTTATTTCGAACTAGTCAATGCTTGACTACAATCCCGCCTGATGGTAATATGTATACATATGTATACCTACATATGTTTTGTAACTATATTTCATTCACACTGAAAAGTACAAGACACTTAGAAATCATCACATTTACAAATTTTAGCGAGAACGGATTGTATACTCTTCGTTTTATACTTACCAATAACAGTATAGCCTGATTACATTTTTTTATGGTAAGTGGGTACAGCAGTCAATGCACATCCCTTAATTCCAGGGAAATCTGCCAAAAAATAATCATGGAGTTGGTTAATTTTAATTGATTACTTTTTCAAAAGTGATTTTGTCATAAACCTAGCGTTAATTAATATCAATTGAACTACCTGTTAACTAAGATGTAATTATTTTAGCCGTGAAAATAGTTTTATGATACTACTATGGTTTAGCTTTACAAATATTTACATACATTGAGGCTCTGCGACGTAAGACATTCTGATATACTCTTGGTGCTATAAATCCGTTTAAGGGACATTTTTATCACAGTAATGGCGACAGATTTACTGACGTTTATAAAGTCATGAGCATTCGCAGTTTACATCGTCAATATCGGTGCGCGCATATCGGCTCCGGAGATGTTATCCGTAGTATTGTTAATCCGGTAATTTGAATTTATTGCACCATGAATAAATGGTGCGGTCGGTGGAGCGGTGGCTATCGGGAAACATATCGACACAGCAGCCGTGTACTGGCGTACGTCGCTAGTCCGCTCCCGAGTTGGGTCCCCTTAACCCTACTCGTATAGTCATTACAAATACTAAACGCACACTCCTAATAGGATTATTACTGTACTCAGAAACAAATTTAGACATATACAGATAGTTAAATCTGGTTATCATTGTTAGACCGATAACAGAAAATGAAACTTGTTGTACAACAATCTTCGTCCTTTGTTTGTGAACGCTCCTCTTGTAAACAGTGCAGCGGGGAAGTGGCTAATCTTGCCCATTCCTTGTAGGAGATGTGATTGTTTCTCCTTAACGGGCGAGCCGCTCTAATCGGAACATCCTCGATGCCGGCCGTGTCCGAGCGCTGGCGTTAATTAGACTCCTATTGCATTCTACTGAATAAAAGACATGAACAACTTGCGAGGTCAGATCTCGGTGTTGCGGCCATACAAAATACAGGAAGAGTACCATTATCTATACGTTAGTATTACAAACTAACGTTTTGAGAGATACAGACAACGGTATTATCTTTTAGCGACGACCCGCGTTGAGGTGTGGACCGGCAATCAGGAATCATTATTTACGGGCAGCTATTATCACCCCATGGCTTTTCTGGTTTATTATCGGCTTTGCTCGTTATGTTGTCCTGCAACGGATAAATTATGCTATTAAGTTAGCAGATTGACAAAGTTATTTATGACATTAAGTGAGAGCGCGCTGAGTGGTGACCGCTAGTGCCCTCGCGAATCAATGCAGCACTGCACTTGGTAAATAATTTTAACCAAACGCTCTTTTTATTTTATTTAATATTTTTCCATGCAAACATTATAATCTCATTTAGATATATTTTTGACGTAATGTGTCAGAGTATCCAAATTATTAATGTTTTCCCGTAATATGTATGAAGTAGTAATTTTCATACCGCGTATCGCGACTGAAGCAGGCTGTTTTGAAATTAAAAATTTAACAAGCTTTTATATTTTAATAATTTAATTTAGTTTATAAGGATGTTGGACTATAATTATTATTTACTTTATGATATTTGTGAGTGGAGGTGACCGAGATAATCATTGCGTAAAAATTTTCAGGCGAAAGTTTAGGTAATATATATTTAAAATACTGCAGTTGCGACATGTTGTTAACCGAACACGTGTCTGGTTGCATCTGATAGATGCAACGTATGTGAATAATTATAAAATATTATCGAATGTCAGATACGGTCGTTTAGGTGGCCGTGGCGTTATCTACGTTATTTGTCGTTAACAATTCTGAGAGACGATGTAGCGTTATCGTGTTGAGTTATAGCAACACTAGGGCAGATTGCGTCTGTTCGTCCGTCTCTGATTTCAAGCGGTCAGCAGCGTCGCGAGATAACTTCGCTGCCGACTACTTCCCATCACGTATTACCTTCAGATACAATCTGTATATGTGTAACGAAACACTACCGGCGTCTAGTCAAAACTAACACGTCAATGTTTAGAGCCGAATGTAATATTTAAAAAGAATAAGGTTCTCCTACTATATATTGATTATGACGTGATAAACATTTGGGATATAAGAAAGTCACTCTCTGCAGTTTTCATAAAACATTTTTTTTATTACATACAACGTTTGTCAAATCGTACATGCACATATAACAATTCTATTGTGTAATTCATATAACATACTGTTCGCGCCACAATTAGCAGACTTCATAAACGCATTTTATTATTCCCGCCGAAATTGGCATTATTCACAAAACGCATTTGCCTTTTTCTATAGTTAAAAACATTGTCAATTAATGCGCGGCAAACCTTTCCTTTCGAATTTAATATTCTATATCCGCCTTCTCTTTCTGGCAAGCGCACTTTTATATAGCGGTCTCATTCACACCTGGAAGAGTTCGAAGAAGGAGTCTTCCCGCCACTTCGAGTGTGTCTTTCGCGCGCCTTGAAAGCAG
>DWJN01002082.1:0-16074 GCA_018248895.1 Carystus phorcus | reverse complement strand
ACACAGAAATCATGTATGATGGAAATGTTCTCCTTAAAATTATATAAAAAATATCCCACGACAGCATACGACTATCTTTTATGGTTGACTCACAATAACACGTGTAACTCCCGATAGCTTAGCAGTTCGAAGCTTTCTTAAATGCGAAGTCTGTGAGAATATTTGTTACTCTTTCACAAAAAGACTACTGGACGGATTTGAATGTAACTTCACAGTAATATAGGTTATACATCAGAATAACACATAGGGTACTTTTTAACGCGAGAAAACTTCTCATTCCTACGGGAAACCGACTTTTACGCGGACGGAGTCGCGGGCGGCCACTAGTATTATAATAAGGGGAGACTTGTGACGTGCCCCATAATCTATACCTGTAAGTACTTGGCCTAATAGTTTTAACCGTCTTCACAATTTAAATATAATTGGGTCTGTAAAACATCACATGCTTTAGAAGTTTTACAACTAGAGCAATTTCCTGCTATAAATAGTGTTGTTGCATTGGTATATAATATGTCGTTTGCTTCACCAACTAAACGGTTTATTATAGCTGCATTTTTATTGTTTATTTGCCAATTTACCGTCACAGCCCTGCTTATAACGTAAAGTTAATTTTAGCACTCATTACATTAATTAAATAATTAATTGGGAATCTAACCCAGGACCCTTCGAACGGCGGTCCGGCGTGGTGACCATTACGCCACGCAGGTCTTCAATAAAATTATAAGTTACAGATCGGTTAAACTTTTACTTAAACACCATGTAATGATAAAAAGCAGTAATCTTTACCTAAGTCTTAAGACAGATAAAGATAGAGACTCGTACACTATGCAGTAGATATCAAACTAATACCGTCTGTTAAATCAGGGCTCGTTGGCAATAGGGCTGTACTCTGTACTAATACAAATGAAATATTTTCAGGAGTTGTGCAACGGTTTGATAAGTTTTTTATTTCATATCATCATCTTCTGGATTTTCATTACCTCATATTTAAGAAAATCCTCAAAAATTGTATAAATAACAACACCTTTGTTTAATCTTCTTGGAAATAGGGAAAAAGTAAACAAAATATTAACGAAGTTGTGAACAGAATATAACAAATTTTGCTATTTAAAGTTAAATAGTATTGTAATGTACACTTTATAATATGAGTTTGGTAATAAGCAATACTGAAAATCTTACAAAAAAATTAAGAAACAGTGACTGTATTTAGACATAGCTACTTTCTTTAGTCAGACTTTATACCTAACCCCTAACCTAAATGTCGGAAGGCTTCAGACATGGCGACTGTTATTTATCATAACAACCGGGAGCGACGGCTTAACGTGCCCTCCGAAGCACGGAAACGCTCAAGAAATGGTTGCCACTAGCAGTTACTCTTCCAGGTACCGACCGCGCCCGCAGTTGCTTAACTCTGTCGATCGCATAGGATCGACGCGAGCCGCCGGGCTATGAGCGCTTCGACGACTTACAACCAGCTAACTTACCCATTATTTGAATACACTCTAAACTAACATTAAAAAGTTAGTGGTGTAAAAAAATTAAATACTGTATTTGGACACTAATCGGCATTACAATACGGCAGTTTACATATATTGTTCAAATAATTTATGCTATTTATTTTGTACTTTTTATCAGCAAAGTGGGGTGGAATAAAATCCATGATAAAACTATTGGGCCAAATAAAATGTATGTAAATTGGAAAATTGAGTTATAAACCGTAATACTAGCAAAAAGCTCAAATAAAATTCAGTAGGAACGAAAATGATTACACACATTTCAGTAACGACCGTGGATTTATGATCGCTTGTTCCCTGGATTTGGTTTTTTTACCTACCATACCTCTCTGCCAAATAATGGATAAATTTATGCAAGATGATATAATTATAACAAGTAAAAAAATGCACAATTTTCATAAAATTAAAAAAAATTAAAAAAATTCAGAACCATAACTGCAATTTTATTTCCGTTGTATTACTAATAAATTTGTCGTACATTAGAAATAAATCTAAATATATTTCTCTTCGTATACACGTCATAAAACTGTACTTAAACGCTACGACAGATTTGGATTTTTTCCAATTTTTAAGTGGATTTAAGATTAGTTTAGATGTAACATAGAAAAAATATTTTTATATTGCACGACCTACGATCTACGGAATCCGTAACTATTTAAATAAAATAGTATGTTCCATAACTAATACACAACATATACCTAATCTGTAGATACAGAACTCGCGTACAGGATACATAAAAAATCTACATACATAATTATGTTGGAGCTATAAAAACTATGTGTGTAGTATTTTATACGTAAATATCCGATATACGAAAAGCCTAGTATAGTAAAAACTAGTAAATAATTTTCTTCGATATCAGTAATAATAAGAGGCACCATCGACTGCGAGAGAATTATTATTGGTCAAATATGAAGACAATCTACAATGATTTAAAAATAAAATTTCTGATGAACATTTCCAAAGTACCTATCTAAAGTCCTATTAAAACATTGTATTACAATCCAAATATTTAATCGATGAAACTTGTAACTTAACCTCAAGTCTATTTAGAGATAAGTTGTGTACAATATTTGCCGTTATTCATGATTATTCCAGAGAAATCTAGCAAGTATACATTGTCTAGTCTTCGACAACTGAAGCAAGTCACGTACGAGCTTCAAGCGTGTTCTAATGCCGCTTGCACATCTTACCTTCGTATATTTAGTTCTATGTTTATATATAAATTTTCAGTCTTTTATAGTCCCTAAGCAGCGCTACTCGTACCGTACAAATCGACTGAACTTGCTCAAATTGCTTATCTTTAAGCATGCTATGTGGCATCAAACCGATAATCAGATAGCAAAATATCTTCTTCGCTTTTGAATTTTAAACAGCACCGTGAATGTTGCTGACTGATAATAAGACTGATAATAAAATATTTTCACAAAATTATATAAATTTAAGATATATATGATATTCTAAAAACCGGCCTTCGCTCGGTCTTGGGAAAAAATGTGTAACAAGTTTACTAAGAGTAAAACAGTAAAACTTAACTTAAAATAGTACCATATTAGATACTATATACGTTCAATATTTATATTCTAAATGTTCATCACATCAAATCATCAAGCATCCACCTTAACCTTTAAAAAACTACCCTTCTCGTATGTCGTTATCCGTGCTCAAACCAATCTCTATACCAAGATTAATTAAAATTTCTAGAGCGGCGTAAAAATGAGTCAAACAAACAGACGAACTATCGCATTTATTATTAGTATGTATTTCAAAAAGTAATAAATCCATGTAAAGTCAGCACGATGAAGGATAGTATGCAACGTATCTTGCCGGTATCCTAGCGAAAATCTTCAGTCTAGACTTCAACAACTGCAAGGAAGTCACGTTTGAGCCATTCGAGTGTTCGCTCTAATGTTTCCTGTACATTTACCTTCACGGAGAATAGATATCAGTAAGGAAACCGAATTTCAAGCAAGAATGGCTGTATTTATTTTTCGATTGCATCCAACTATTGAGCATGCGCGAGTCCTTTCCAGAGATTTCATAGGCTTTTACTATTTTGAATGCGATGAATTGAGTAGAGACGATTTAGAGCGTGCAGAATTGAAGACGTGGGGTTATTTTACCAGGAAATAAATTATTTTTCTAACTCCAGTATTTCTCAGATTTTAAGAATATATTTTTACATCATTGGCGTAATAAGGTCGATTAACTTTCTACTCATACATGTATATATTAAACTGATTTATGTCTATGCACAAAATCTGTCATAAAAATGATACTTACAATTTTTATTTGATTATTTGTACATTTGTTTCTGTTAATCTAAGAAGGGGCTTGACTGCTTTAGAAACGGTATTCACTATTATATTCTAATAAGCTTGTTAAATTCAGAGTTTTTTTATTACATAGAAAGATATGACAATGTAAAAAATAGCAAAAGTTTTTTAGTTGGTGTTTATTTGCGCGTTCTATTTGTCGTAGTTTTCAAAAGTTAAATAGAATATTTACCTTTTGCATAAACCATCACCGTTCGCACCTCCTAATAACAAAATGATCAGCTGTCGAATTATGTTTATCGCCTGATATATTTGCCCTGTCGCACTGGCCCTCATAAAACGCATTTGCATAAAGAAATAAAAAAGGACGCATCAAGATAAAATTGCACTTTTGGAGAAGCGCCCGATGCTGCGCTGCTTTTATTTGCATTGAAAATTGCCTATAAAGTATTAATGATTTATTGCATACTTATTATATCGTTATAGGCCCTCTTGGGTGTAATTTTTTAATAAATTATAAATGAAATTTAGTAATAAACGCGCTTCTTTCCCGCATACTAATATTTTAAGAGGTTTTTTGAGAATTATTTATGAAAATTGTGAGTAGGTATATTTTTCAACTACATATCCAGTTGTGATGTAAATCATTACAAAATTTATGTACAGAAGTAGAATATGTCTATTGTGTCTACTGAAATCCTCCACCAATCCGCATTGGAGCAGCGTGGAGTATGCTCTAGACCTACTCAGTGTTGAGGAGAGACCCTTGCTCTGTAGTGAACAGATAAAAGGTTGATGGCATTGCTGGTACATAGATCGTAGACATTATACGTTAATACGTTACTCACAGGATTTTCAGACATAAAATAAATTTTACTACCAACTTTCCCACACCTTTTACACGAGGTGCACATGACGTCACCCCACAGCCATTTACGTCTCATATAATATAATGAACGCAACTGCGGATATAATGAGATGCCAAGCATATCTTCAGATATGATCTTTATATTAAAATTGGGGTACGCTCCTTGAATGTTAAGCACGGGGATGTTTGTGAAAAGCATCATCGAGATCAAGGTGTTTGTTTTATTTTATGACAACAAACGTTATGTATTGGGATTAAATGGTCACTACTGCCCATGAATTTCTGAAACGGAACAAGGCATTAAGTCCACCCTTTGTAAAAAGTTTTCGTCTTACAAGAAGTTTTTTAAATAATTAAACCTCACTAACGTATTTAACGGCACTTATGAAGTGTTAAACCAACTTGTTACAACCAAACATATTTAAACGAGTTTTAATGTTACATGCTTTTACCCGCAGCTTCGCTCGCTTTAAATAAATATCAAAGATCATTAAATTTTTCTTTGAAATTTTTTTTACTAAAAAATATCCAATGTTCTTTTTAATACCTCTAAGAATTTGTGCACAAAGATGCAAGCATGATAAGCATGATAATCGGTTAAGTAGTAACGTAAAGTAGCAAACAAACTTACGTTCACATTTATAGTAATAAGTAGGTTTTTCGCTAAAGCGTAGCAAACAAACTTACATTCACATTTATAATAATAAGGATGTACTCGTTAGCGAATATGTGCATGGATATCCCTGATATAGTTTAAAAAATATTAATTATACATCCAATTATCCTTAAAACTCCTAGAGCATCAAAATGTTCACATCTCCCGATATACTTAGCCAAGACTTTTCCAAACCTTAACCGTTAATAGAATCTCACACCGGTTTACCATTTTGTTCATTATTTAAGTCGTCTGAAAGATACCGTAACGATGAAATGATGTATTTTTCTTTGTTATTCATGTTTGTTTTCTTTTTAATGTACAGGAAAGTGTACTTTACAGGAACGTATTACGCTGTCCGACTAGGATTAACCGCCTCATATATTTCTGCCAAGAAGGTGTTTCAGCTGTATTGCGCCTTTGTCACACAGTTAGAGATGAAATGTTTTAGTTTTTAGTCCACCTATAACAATGTTTTACTGTAACTTTAATGAATTTGGAAACGCAAATGATAATTTGATCATATATTTGGGGACATCGCAACGTCAACCGATTTAGATAAAACTTAGCATAACTAAGCGGAAAGTAATGAAGGTTATATTATGAGTTTCGTAACACTAACAGCCAAACGCAACGATTGTAATAGATTAATATTATTTTAATTTAAAATACTGTAATGTTTTTATAATTATTTAGAGAATTGTTTTAATGACGGATATCTTAATATAATTATGTAAAAAATTAATATAACGAAACAAAATAAAATCTCGTACCATGGAACATTAAATAAGAGTCAAAACAAAATACGTAATGGACTAAACAATTAATGTTTTACATCATAAATTCCGAATAACAACTGGGCCATAAATCAAAAAAGCTGAACAAAATATTAATGACTTACGTTTAGATCCCACAAACGAAACATTAAAGAAAGCACTTTATTCTAAAACAGAAAATCTACTAAAATTGTAAATTAACTTTAAATGTTAGTCTAATCTTTATATATATGTATAATTCTTCTGTTCGTGTGTATGCCACTGAATTCTTCCCTAACGGTTGGACCCATTTTGATGATCGTTTTACTGTGTTAAAATAGATTTGAGAATGGTTTAGATTCACAATTTTTTCACAATCTGATAGAAACATTTTTTTTATATGCCACAGCTAGTAAACATATAATAATTGACAAAATATAAAAAAACCTAGCCGAGTTTACGGCAGTCCGTTTCGGAGAAAATATTTTGATTTCTAATAAATATTTATTTATAATAAGCACGTACAAATATTCAATATATAAGATTACTAATAGCCCCGGCCACGCGTTGCTGTGACTAAGGTTTACATACTCAATTTTGTCAATTAATTTGTCTCACACCACCGTTTGTTAGAATCTTATGGAACTAATTCTTTGTAAGATATCAAACAATAATTTGCAATAGAATAATATTGCGACTATAAATTTAGTTGTAAGCTATCTTATCTTTCAAGTTGAAGCAAACTGGACACGGTGTGCAAAATTTTATTAACATCGGTTAAGGAGTTTAGGAGTCCATCGCGGACAAACACCGTGACACGTACTTTATATATATTAAGATAAGGAAAACATTTTTGAGTAGAAAATAAACCAACAATAAATATTGTGGTACAACACAATTAACAACCCTAATCTATACATATAATAAAACTGTAACTGATCCCTGTCTGTACATGGCAAATATATAAAAAAAATCATTGTCTGTATATCTCTATGTTTGTGCACGCTAATCTCAAAAGGGGCTTGTTTGCTTTGAATGCAGTTTTCAGGATTGTGATGGGCCTCTCTTAACTTTTAGTGTATTTTCATTGAAATTGGTTAAGAATTAATGATGATATATCAATTAATGTCAATCATTTGTTGACTATTAGGCGAAACGAATTTGGCCGGGTGACCTAATCACTAATAAGTCCAACGTTCTACTGAATACTGTAACTCCAGTTTCCTAATTTGATGATAATTTACTGTATTTGGTTTCTCTAAGTTTACGACGATATCACTCTGAATATCAACTAACTTTAACTAACTAACTATTGATGAAAATCTAGCAACTTTAATTGAATTCGCGATAAAATTATTTGATATTAACAATAAATTTGTGAATCGGTAAAAAGTTTTCACAAATAATAATATTCTTGTATTATGGATTATCGTTAAAAGTTATAAATGGATAAACAAGATATTATACGAAAAGTTTCAGTAAATAAGCACTCTATTAGTTTAGTAACTTTTAAAAGCTTTGTAATTCATCAAATAACCTTTTACAACCTTCTACGGCTCCACTGCGTTTTTATGATGCGGTTCACGACATACTTTCGAATCCAATTTAAAGCCTATCAAAGGGTTTTCATGTGCAAAGATTAACAGGGATGAATGTGATTTACGTATGTGAAATTGGAGCTCAAACAAATATAAATAACACAGCCGAGCTAAAGTTACGAAATATTTTGTCAAAAATGATATCTATGAACTTATAGGTACTAGATTAAAAACTCATTCATTTGTTGATGATTTACTTTTTAATCCTGGCTTTAAGATTAATATAATATCAGAAAAATACGGCAATATTTACTTATAACTTCGTAATAACAATGTTATTAATAGGGAATTATAGTTATTTACTCACACCTACACTTTAAATTACATAAGTGAGAAAAAGTTTCCAGAGAGAAACGGCGTATCAAAAATAGCCACTGTCCTATAAACACTCTCTGCCATAATGTATGTCTGCCTCGATTAGCTTAGATTACCAACAACGCTATGTTGTAGGGTAGTCAGTAGGAAAAAACAGAAAAGTTTTTTAGAAGTAAATAGTGAATACTCTCAGGTATCTAATGGTAAGGTATGCTTTGTACTTTACAGTATTTTGTGGTTGCGATCATTTGTTGAAAACGTGTACAGATCAAACAAGATGTATTGTGTCAATTCATTAAAATGAATTCACATAATTATTTCATAACCCGTCAAAAGAAACGTGCTACCAAAAACCACCTTTCCGGTTGCCACTTGAAATTAAATTCCGCATAATTTACGAAGAATATTATGAGCAAAAAGGGTTCGCTCGCAAAACGAACGGTCGCTTCTGTCAATTACCGTGCACCCGTCCGAGATTAAAAATAAAGAAAAAAACAAAATGGCGGCACGGCGTCAGCCAAAACAAAATGGACGACTACACCAACCAATGCACGAGTCCAAGATAAATAGCTTTTCGAAACACATTGAACATGATATTTTATGAAATTGTTTGTTTTGAATTATGCAAATAATGTTTCTGCTGCCTGCGATTTCAAAAAACCCGTACAAGTATGAGTTTGTTAAATTGTCTTAACTTTTGCTACTTACACTAAATAAAACTTACACTAATTAAATTAAATATTATATTTTTAGATTATTTTGATTTCAATGTGTTCTCATGTATCTGCAACAAAGTAAGGCAAAAAAAAGTTTATACTGATTAATACACAAATATAAAAAAAACTAGCAGACCCGGCCACGCGTTGCTGTGACCAAGGTTTACATACCTTAATCCTTTGTAAGATATTAAACAAATAATTTGCAATAAAATAATATTGTGACTATAAATTGAGATGTAAGCTACCCTATCTTTCAAGAATCAAACTGGACA
Source organism: Carystus phorcus (assembly GCA_018248895.1). Lineage (NCBI taxonomy): Eukaryota > Metazoa > Arthropoda > Insecta > Lepidoptera > Hesperiidae > Carystus > Carystus phorcus. The sequence goes on along the minus strand of DWJN01002082.1, from coordinate 7,102 downwards.
CGGTGTGCATAATTTGATTAAAATCGATTAAGTAGTTTAGGAGTCCATCGCAGACGAACACCGTGACACGTACTTTATATATATTGAGATTATAGGGTGTTTGGAAATTGATTAATACTTGGTAGCTCAATAGATGCACTAAATCCCAAAGCTAGTTTTTACTAACATTACATTTTTTGGCAAATACTTATTTCAAATTTAAATAATACTGTGGTAAAACCAAATTTCAAGATTTAATAACTTAATTTAATCAATAATAATTAATTTTAATTTATGCACAACACATAGAAAAGACTTCATTTAAATTCCTTCTGCCATCAGCAGACAATCATCAATAATCATGTTATAAAATAAATAGTAATACATATTAAAAGCTGCATAATAAAAATAAATAGTAATATATATTAAAAGCTGCGTGTCGTGTCCATTGATCAATAAAGTAACATGCGTATTCTGTAATAAAGAACGAGTATCTATAACAAAAGCAACGGATATGTCACAAGAATACTTGGAACTACCCTCGATTTCCGAACGAAGAAACTTTGCGCGAGTTTTGTTGCTTTTTCTCAGCAGATCCCAAACTCTAACTACTTGTCGTTCGGTTTGCTGACACACGGCCTTAAAGTTTTTAGCGTCTAAGTAAGATAATTCCAAATTAATTTGTTATTCAATTAAAATTAAAGGTGATATTGATACATTACATTACATTCGTTTACTGTACATTCTTTTTCCAAAAAAATGTATAGGTGATGATAATTTTAGTATTTGTTTTCTTTTTCGTCACATTACCCTCGGCATAGTGCATACAACTCGTGTTATAGTGTACCTACTTCGAAAGTATAAACCTGAAATTCTTCGTTTGTATTGACATTTATATTATAACTTATTATCACAGTCAGGAATTAAAAATGACAATCTGGTAATTAGGTAGTAGGTAGGTATTTTCAAACTGAATGTTCTTTTTCGTTTACTTGATCTTTATGTAAATAGTCAAAAACTTAAAAGACGAGTTACCCAACATTGGCGCCGCCTATAGAAACGCGATCACTAGTTTTGTGGGTTAACGTTAATGACTGTATCCCTGTATGTAACGCATCCACAAGGAAAAAGAAGAAAACTAAAAAGCAACGTAGAGAATAATTTACAACCCACACGCTCAGAAATTTTATGAAATTTATGAATAAGTAAGGGTGTTGTGTCTAAGCAAGTTCTTAATATTTTCGTTCCTTTTGAATAATGTTAATATCAAGAATGTTCAATAAAATGCGAATATGAAAAAAGAAATTGTACAAGCATACATGCATACATACTTGCATTACAATGCATTGATAAAAGCTGGGATGATCTATAAAAGAAAAAAAAATCCGCTAGAAAAAAAGGGATAGCTCGAATGCCTCCATACCAGGTCGCAAATAAAGACCCATGCAATTTGCTGAACCTGATAGTTTATTTTTTAAAAAGCATTAAGCTAACCAGCTATGACCTCCGCGAGCATGGATCTAAGATCTGGCAAAGGCTTTTGTTTTGGACACATCACAGAAGAGACACCGAAGACTACCTTGGAGATCCTAAATACTTTGATGATTATCCAAGATTAACATCATTTTTGAATACTATGTTTCATCAGTTTAAGCTTATATTTAACAGTATCAGGCGGTACATTGCGGAGGCCCATTGTTACCAAGTTAGTATTAGTCTACTTTGCAACAATTCGCTAACAAAATTTATAACGGCATATATTATTAGACATGCGTAGCACCTCCTTCCCTCCCACAAAGGAAACTTGCAGTTACAATAATTAAAAGTATATGCCAATGTAGAAATTAGGTAAGTTAAAGACTTGCATGCGTTCGGTACCTAGGCTTAATGGAGACGAAGGATAGTTTATAGACAAAAGAACACAAGTGAATTAGGCATGTAATACAGTATATAGATAAAAAATTAAAGTAATTTAATGTGTCCAACAACCAACATAGATACAAACACCAGTTTTGCCCCGAAACGGAGCATCATCAGGATATTTTGAAGACGAGTCTTAGTCTCTAAATAGACTTAAATAACTTTAAGGTACATCTCAAAGACCTACTTGTTTTTTTATGTATGTTTATGAAAACACCGAATATATATTTATGTGTGTTTTTGAAAACACCGAATAAATAGTTTCATTTGATCTGGTACCCAAAGTTTATACTGAAATATCATCGTCATTTAGAATCCGAAGATTTTCTTACATAATAGAATTCAGTTTAGAATTGAACAACATGTTTTATCTGCCTTCTGAAGAAATTAATAATTTTGGTGGCAAATAAAAACTTGTATGCTTACGGTACGGAGGTTTAATAGAGAAGAGGACAGAGACAAAAGAACATAAGTAACATAGACAGACTCCATAGTGGAAAAAAAACTGATACACAGATAATAATAAATTTAATGTTTCCAACACTTCATTTAGCTGTTTCTGCTTTATAATTCTGACTTTATTATTAATTGATTACTTCAAATACATAATCTCATTAAATAAATGATAATATAATTTAAACTTGATTCTGAAAGCTGTAATGCCCTAAAATCTGTACATTTTAGCGTTGGATTTGTACATTGTAGCAAACTTAATTTCAGCGGCTAAAATACAAATTGGGTTTAAGCCAAAGAGATTAATTTACTATTATTTAAATGTATCTAATATAAACCGACATTACATTAACCTAAATAACAAAATTTAACGATTAATAAATGAATCCTGGCGCGGGCCAAATTAAAATTAGGCTTGAATATTAAATATAAATAACTTTACTTAATACTAACGAAAGAATTATATTAAGAAAGAAACAAAAATATTTATAGTAATTATTATGTTTAGCGTTACAAAGGCAATTAGTAGTAAATATAAGTAATTATTGGTTTGATTAGTCTTTTTCAACCGACTTCAATTAAAAGGAGGTTTTCAATTTGTTTGTATTTTTTTATGTGTGTAGGTTATGTGTGTCTTTTTTGGGTGTACCGATTTGTATGTTTATTTTTTTTATTCGAAGGGTGGTGCTCGTCGTATAGTTCCACAATATAAATTTGATCGACATTTGGAAAGGAGGTTTTAACTTTAACTTACTTAAAGCGTATGACTTCGGAATTTAAATTTTTATACGGCGTGATGAATTGAAGGCGATTTTTACTCTTTTGTCTAATGGCAAAGCGATTATGTTACTACTATTGCTTTGTCGTTTCATCGGTCAATAAATTCCATTCGTTTTCTCCTGACCTCATCATCACGTCATATGTTCACCACATTTTTTGACTACATCATACAAGTGGATTTGACAGATCTTATTCTACAACATAAGAAATCGATCTATCGAATCAAATTGTGAATGTTTACCATTTTCGAATTCACTTAAACACGTTAAAAAAAATCATCAAACTCGATCCAACTATTTAAGAAGTGGTGGTGTACATAAAAACAGAAAAATTATAACAACGATAAGAATTTTGCATATTGGCCCATAAATCCTAAGAGAAAAGATTGTAAAGTTAAAAAAAAAATATGTATAAATGGAATACATGACTTCTTTTTTGAAGTCGTTAACAAAAAAACTAAACATTAAACATTCTTTATTGACCTCATACATTATCTGTGTAATACTTTACCTTTTTAAATAGCGGAACTCAAAACGATATAAGGAAAAGAAAAACTCACACTTCCGATAAGCGGAAAAAACTCTGAGCCATAGTAAATGATTTATGCGGTAAGTTTTCAGCATTTGCCATAAATCGAAAACCGACAGCTGATATTTTGTTTGCTGAAATATGTTTTTTTTATCAGTAATATACGAGTTGTGTGTCTCGATAAAGTAATGGTAGAAAACAGGATATTCGTTCTTAATACAGAGTGTATGTACGAGTATATGATTCAAATGAAATTAGATTTAAAGAGATTTGATGACTTAACGACATGCATTTCACTGAACTATTCATTAATGGAGATCTAAATATATATAACTCAAAGGTGCCTGACCGACTTAGTGATCTATCAACGCACAGCCCAAACCACTGGACGGATTGGGCTAAAATTTGGCATGCAGGTAGATGTTATGACGTAGGAATCAGCTAAGAAAGGATTTTTATCAATTCCACCTCCAAGGAGATAAAATAGGGGACGAAAGTTTCTTAACGCGAGCGAGCCGCAGGCAAAAGCTCGTACAATGTAAAATTACTTTATAACTTCCTTCAACCCATAAATGCACATTACTGAGCACGGGTCTCTCCTTATCACTGAGGAGGTCTAGAGCATACTCCACCACGCTGCTCCGGTGCGAATTGGTGGAGGGGTTAGTGGCTAACCCAAGTGTAGGAAGTGTCTTATTAATTGGGGCAATGGTTTTACAAAGCATAGAAGACAAACATACAAATGATAAGTTAAGTGATGCGTACCGGCCAAGAAAGAAGGTAAAAGAAAGAAAGTAGTAGTTTTTAATACACCAGTTGGAACACAAAAAATCGTTTGATTGTTGATTCAAGCAAGAAAATGGTAGCGAGCCAGGCACGCTTGACTATACCCTTACTATTATTACTATATAATATTAATACTTTATTATTATTACTATATAATAATTATTATGTTTTTTATTATTTTTACCTGACAGAGAAAAAAAAATACCTGTGTTAATTACCTGAAAATTTGTAATTTACTTATGAATATCACGGCATATCTGCCAATGTTAAAATTATTGAAACTCGGTATTTCCATATCTATAAAACCATTACAAAATAATTTACACTCGGAAATCTTTGTATTGTAATTATCATTTTTTATTAAAGAATCGGGAGATTGCGGACTGAATAATTAAATACACGAAATATATGCAATTGCCCTAGTTAAAGTTGTTGCGATATTTTTGCTGTTCATTATGTTGTTACATATTTTATTATGTTTACATTTTGTGAATGAGACTTTTCGTTGACATTTTAACGATGCTGTATATTATTACTGGCATATTCGACACATGTTATCCTACCTTAAAAAAATCAGATCAATCTAAATTTAAACCGGATTATTTCGTCACGGATTTGAAGTCACCAAAAAAAAGTGTCCAAATAGATCGAACCGTTTAATTATTATGCATAAGCTATACATAAGCTATATGGATTCAGTAGAAGTTAGCCCGCAATATGAAAAAAAAGTTCTATCCGATTGAAGTGTGAATCTAGTCCCAAATGGAATTTTGAGAATTCAAAAAATTAAATTCTTTAACACTATTTCTTAAACACACAAGGAGGTCTTCAGGGATGTACACACTAACAGAAGAATATGTATAGGAATATTGTGTACCATTAAGCTTAACCCAGACGGAACTTTGAATAGTGGTCGTGTTTTTACGTTTTACCTGGCGAGCTAACTTCCACTTTATTAAAAATCAGCGGTATTTTTCAAGGATTTAACGTGTTTTTATTGCAATGCTGTATAGGCAATTAGTAAGTTACTTTAATTTTTTAATTTTCTTTTCCATTTCATGGTTGTAATAACGATTACTTTTCTTTTACGGAATTGAGAATCATATTGCACTTGTAATACAATATGTTTTACCTAGAAAGGACCAAGAGATTATTTTGGCCCTTACAATTCCAATCTCAAATGTCACGTCAATGTTCAAGAAGTCGCCAACTTCCGGACGCTCTCTGTAATAACTTTTCGCTCCTGTTACACCCTACTAAGTAGATTAGTGAAGTAGAAAAGTTACTGTTTTAGGAAACAAGTTTGTTAGTATGACCTCGTGACCTATGATGGAGAATCTTCTCTAGACAAATACATCTTTTGATGCATCATTCGTTTTTATTTATATCGATCGACAAATATATTTCTAAATTAACTGCGCATCGCTTCAGTGTTTTATATAGAAAGATCTACTTATTTTTTTACATTACATGGGTACCTTTGAGTAATAAATTTAAAGAAATGCTCATACAGGTTTAAAAAAGGCTGAAATGAAATTTCAAATTACAATACCGTTTTTCTACCACTCCATACAAACTTTCAACTTCACTCTGATTCCCTTAGAGGTTAAATTTCCGAAAATCCTTTATTACTGCCTGCATAGGCCATAAAAGCAAACATTTGTCCAAGTTTTATGATACAAGCATCGGTAGTTTCAACTCAACGTGGAATAATCAGTCATACAAAACAGACCCTCTCTTTACGATAGTAGTGTAGATATTCGTAGGTTCATAGGTAATGAGTGTCTGTTTGTAATATTACTAACTCCATTTTACTAAATGCATATATATTTACACGGGACTTTCACCGGCAAATGGCTGATGTAATAAGAAGTAACTTAGGCTTCTTCCATTTTAAAAATTATAAGTTATCAAAACATTTGCGAAGTGAACAATAACTTATTTGCCAAATTCCACGTGAACGAAGTTGCAGGGACAGCTAGCCATATATATCAAAGCGATTCTTTAAGACTTGGAAAACTCGCCTATTTTGTTTGTTATACCCAAACAAAAGTAAGTAAATTGCATCCAGTTGCAATCCAACAGAATACGCTTTAATATTCCAATGCAAGAAATTCAAACCTTGAGCAATGTTAAATCTTGTATTTATATAATTAAAACCGTTAGGTGAGTTTTGAAACAGAATCTATGTCAAGTGCCTCTGAAGCCAAGTGCGCGCTAATTAGAGGAAATGTTCCCTGGATTATTCTAGAAGCTTTTGTTAGTACTTCAGTGCTAAATTCCTTTTTGATGAAATTTCAACTTGTAATCTCATAACATCAACTTGTAACATCAGCCAATTACTGCTCGGTTCGGGCCTTTTCGTAGAATAAGTTCCATTCCACGTAATCCACTCCACTAGCTTTTAGCGCTGTTATAACATTTGTACTACTTTATATTCTTATATGATTGCTTATTAATTGCTGTCAGTACATTAAAGATAGGAATCGATCGAAATACGATCACGAACTATAAATAACTAACGCCACACACACAGTCATGTGTGTCATAAACAACACAGAAAGACAATTACACACACCCACACCGAGAAAAAAAAGGTTAAATTCATTGTTCAAATTTCTGCCTCACAGAGAATCGAAACCAGGTCCTTTCGAAC